>SNQJ01S0193270.1:9579-27353 GCA_010110895.2 Picea sitchensis | reverse complement strand
TTTTTTTATTGTGTATAGGTATAAATTATTGAAAAATGTCACCTGTGGGTCGTCCTAAAAAGGATAAAAAACAATGTTCAATAGCTGATGCATTTGGTATTCCTCAATGCTCTAATCAACCATGAAACTCTGAAAATGGGGTATATGATCATCCATTTGAAGGCCACGAATCAGATAGTGAAAAACTTCTTGAAGAGGAACCAACATCCAAGAGGCCCAAAAGATCATTCAAGTCCAACTAGAAGACAAGATTCCCATGGGCTTATGCCATAAAAGATTGTAATGGCATTGAAAGGATAAAGTGTTCATGGTGTGTAAAATTTAAAAGGGAAACTCCATTTGCTAAAGATGGAAGTACGACCCTTCAAGTTAGTGGTCTAAACATCCATGCAACATCAGAGGCTCATAAAGTTTCTTTGCAACTTTTAGAGGGGGAAAGAAAATGAAGTACTCTTCCAATTACTAAATATGTAGAGCTAATGGTGGATGCTCAGAAGGAGAGAATTATATTGGTAATTGAAAATGTGTATTTTGTCGCCATACATGATTTACCTTTAGAAGTGTATAAGTCAATATGTGACTTGAATAGGTATAAAAACACTCCTCACATGCCTCTAACAGATTAATATTCATCATATACAAATACAACATCTAGAAAAGAGTTTCTACAAGTTGCTAAGGAGGTATATTGGAAAAAGTTAAAAGATGATATTTTTAACAGCCCATTTTACTCAATTTCAGTTGATGAAAGCACTGATCGGACTATGGTGCAACATTTAATCATTTATATTACATATTTAACAAATGAAGGAAGAGGCCAATGTGTTACAAAATTCATATCCTTACTTCAAATTAGGGATGGAACATCACAATCTATGTATGACGTTGTGACATCTCTTTTAGCACAAATGGATCTATCCTTGATAAAGTTGGTTGGATTTGGATCTGATGGAGCTTCATTCATGAGGGGAATTCGTGAAGGTTTATATAATAAGCTTCGTCGACATGCTCCTCATTTATTAGATATACACTGCGTAGCTCATTGGGAAGCATTAGCAGCAAATGATGCTTCATCTTATTTTGTAGAGTTACAAGCTATTGATAAGTTTGCAAACAAGGTTTATGCATGGCCAGGGAAATCTACTAAAAGACATGCAGAATTAAAAGAGTTAATGGAGTCATTTCAAATCACAAGGCTAGAGGTGTTATAAATTCATCACATTAGATGGCTTTCTAGAGGAAAAGTCATGGAAAGACTCATTAAGCTCATGCCAGCTTTGTTAAAAGATTGGCAGTTAGGGGAGAAAAAAATGTATGACCTAGCCACAATATTTCAAGTTCAATTTTGCATCCATTTACTTGCAGATGTGTTTATTGAGTTGAATAAGCTGAATCAAAAGTTCCAAGAAGATCATGTTGACATTACATCTATTGGAACTACTTTGGATATCACTATTAGCTTGCTTCATAGGCTATTTCTAAGAGGCATATTTGGGGTTGGTGCCATGCACATATCATCTTTTTTAAGTAAAACACAACAAGTAACTCTTGAGTTTGTAGATTGCACAGGTATGGTACATGTACATGCATTGAGATTTGAGAGTTTGCCAAAGTCAGAAAAACCGGGGACACTAGATGATTGCATTATGTTGGGAAAAAGTTTTGTAAAGAAATTGATTGACTCTCTAAATGCAAGGTTCACAGATTTGCCTATATTTAATGCTGCTAAGTTGTTTAGTCCTCGTAATTATTATGAGGATATGGATGATAGAGACTCTCAAATAAGAAGATGGCTAACATGTTTATGTGAGAAATTTAGTGTTGGGGACTCACCTATTGTGGATAGTGCTAGATGTTTGGGTGAAATGGACAAATTTGTGTGTACTATGTATAGATCATACCCTAAAAAGCATATGTTTGGAGCATGGGATCTATGTGGAGGTGAAACTGAATGGTTTGAAGGATTTCTATGTTTGATGCAGCTATGGCAATCTATTCTTGTTATTCCATCTAGCACAGCAGTATGTGAAAGAGGCTTCTCCAAATTAAATCGAATAAAAAATGATGATAGATCAAGACTTTCTTTAGAAACATTGGATATATTAATGTTTCTCTCTCTCACTGCACCTCATGCTCTAAACGAGGTAGATTGGAACACTATTTATGAAGAATGGAATTAGATGAAAGCTTGAAAGCCTCTTCCACTAGGAAAATAGATTCATATCTATAATGATCGAAGATCTGGTAATTTTGAAGAATGTGAATGTAAGTTTCAATATTTATTATTAGCATTGGCTTATCTTACATAACACTTGGAAAAACCAATCCTCATTTATTTGAAGTTTTTTGTTGTAATTTCTTTCAGTAATAGAGTACTGTGATATTATGTTGGAGACTGTGCTTGATGTCCTGAATTTCCAAATTGCAAATTTATGTAGAATAATTCCTAGTTATCTATTGTTTGAATCACTTCACAGAATGCAATGTTTGTACTTCTGAATTTACCGAATATTTTCTTAGTAGATACATATATGAAGTTTTGACAAAGGTTTATGGACTTCAGTTTGTGACTGTAGGTTGTAATTCTTTTAGTGCAGTTCTGAATTATAAATTAACAAATTAACAAACATCCTCAATGTGTCTTTGCAGATGGACATTTCCAAAAGACATGCTCAACCATTTCATCCCTATCATAAAGCATGTAGAGATCTGGTAGTTTTGAAGAATGTGAATGTAAGTTTCAATCATTATTTTTATCAGTTTATTACCTTACAAAACACTTGGCAGAACCACTCCTCATTTATTTGAATTTTTTTGTTGTAATTTCTTTCAGTAATAGAGTACTGTAATAATTTGTTGGAGATTGTGCTTGTTGTCCTGAATTTCCAGACTATAGATTTATGTAGAATAATTCCTAGTTATTTGTTGCTTGAATTAGCTCATAGAATGTAATCTTTGTACTCTTGAATTTACTGAATATTGTTTTAGTAGATAAAGATTTAAAGTGTTGACAGAGGTTTCTAGAATTCAGTTTGTGGTTGTAGGTTGTAATTCTTTGAGTGCAGATCTAAACCATGAATTAACATGATCTAGTAATCTAGTCTATTTTGCAATTGATTACCCTTATGATCATAGTTAACATCATATCAATGGTTATACTAGTATCAATAAACAAGAGGTATTACTCCGAATATGTTTGAGGTATTACTCTGAATATTGCACCAGCTACTTCTTTTGTAATGAGATTTTCTCAAACATATTGAATTTAATCATTGCAGGATATTGTGCAAGGCTAGGTTGCAAGGAGCAGGTGGCAGTTAATTTCCAAAAGGAACAACTTTTTGGGGTTTATCGTTAATTTCCAAAAAAAAATTGGACATACATGTATTACATAGTAGCCTTTTTAGGGTGGCAGTTAATTTCCAATTTTTTTTTTGACTAATGTATTACATAATAACCTTTTTGGGGTTATGTTGGTTTAAGGACATGAGTTGGGGATAAATGAAATATGATGGATAAAAACACTCAAGTAAAAACTTTGTTTTGGGGACAAAATGTATTATTTCAGTTTTAAAAGAATTAATACAATTTACAAATTTTGTTTCTCTATGAATTTACATTTTCAAATTTGACTAAATATCTATTTGATGTTGTTATAATTGTAATATTTTCCAGCTAGTTAGCCATTTAGCTTGTACTAATTATTTTATTAGAAATAAATTTGATTAAAAATGTAATATTTTATTTAACATGTTTTTTTATGAATTGTGAACTTAATTTATTATTGTCAATTTAAATGCAATTTTTCTATGAACTTTTCATTCTAGAAGGGTTGCATGATTATATACCCTTCTCATAGAAATTAGAACCTGCCCTTCAAATTTGATCGATGTTCAGCACCCTTTCAACAGTGGGGGTTGGACTTCATTAGAGAAATTCATCCTCCTTCAAGTGGCCAGCACAGATGGATCTTGACTGCAACAGACTATTTCACCAAGTGGATAGAAGCCGCCCCCACCAAGAGTGCTTCACACAAGGTAATTATCAACTTCTTGGAGGATATCATAGCCAAATTTGGTTGTCCCAATAGAATTGCCACTGATAATGTTGCTTCTTTCAAGTCTGAGCCTCTGGTTAAGTTCTGTGAGCAGTTCGAGATTTCACTAATTCACTCCACTCCCTATTATCCTCAAGGAAATGGACTGGAAGAATCTTCCAATAAAAGTCTAATCAAACTCATTAAAAGATTATTGGAAGACAATAAGAGGGCATGGGATTCAAAGCTCAAATTCTCTCTATGGGCCGATCGAGTGACAACAAATAAGTCCCTGGGAACCTCACCTTTTCAACTTGTTTATGGGATGGAGGTTGTGTTTCCCACTCAGCTCTCTTTACCTGTAGCGAAATTCTTTCAAGATCATGAAGGAGAACCAGACCATATGGTTAGAAGAATTCATCAAATGAGAAACATTGTACTTCTCATGAGTGGGAAGGAACTTCTTAGTGAGGTTAAGAAGAAGGAAGACACACAATTCATTGTGGTCAGGAAGCCCAAAATTGTTTTGACCAGTACGAGAATAGATGATTTACCGGAAGAAATCCAGGAGTTGCTATAAGAGTTTGTTGATATAGTAGTGGATGAACTACCTTGTTCGTTGCCACCTATCAGGAGTATAAGTCATCATATCGATCTTATACCTGGAGCCAGTTTGCTGAACAAAGCAGCGTATCGGTTGATGCCGCAGGAAAATGAAGAAGTTCAGAGACAGATCCAGGAATTAATGGACAAAGGATTGATTCGGGAGAGCTTGAGTCCATGCATTGTTCCGAAAGTGCTCAGCCCAAGAAAGGATGGTGGTTGGAGAATGTGTACAGACTCAACGGAAATCAACAAAATTACCATCAGGTACAGGTTTCCTTTGCCAAGGATGGACGACTTGATGGATTGCTTGAGTGGAGCAAAGTTTTTTTCAAAGATTGATTTGAAAAGTGGATATCATCAAATTAGAATGAGGGAAGGTGATGAATGGAAGACATCATTCAAAACGAATGAAGGGATATATGAATGGCTTGTCATGCCATTTGGCTTAACGAATGCGCCCAGTACCTTCATGAGATTGATGAACAAAGTCCTGAAGGATTTCATTGGGAAATTCGTCATTGTATATCTTGATGATATATTAATTTTCAGCAAAACTGAAGCAGAGCACTTAAAGCATTTAGATATAGTAATGAGAAGTTTACAACAAGAGAAATTGCTGATCAATATGAAGAAATCATCATTTATGAGGACATAACTCATTTATTTGGGTTTTGTTATCTCTGCAAATGAAATGAAAATGGATCCAGAAAAGATAAAAGCGATTAATGATTGGCCATCACCGAAGAGTGTGTTTTAAGTTTGAAGCTTCCATGGTTTGGCTAGCTTCTACAGGAAATTCATATGAAACTTCAGTGGAATTAGCGCACCAATGATGGATACGGTGAAGAAAAGACATAAATCTTTTCACTGGACGGAGGAAGCGGAGAAGAGTTTCAACCTGCTGAAGAGGAATATCACTGAGCAACCAATTCTGGTTTTGCCAGATTTCAGCAAGACATTTCAGGTCAGGTGTGACACAAGTGGATTTGCAATTAGAGTGGTCTTAAGCCAAGACAACAGGTCGGTCGCGTATTTCAGTGAAAAACTTAATGAAGCGAAGATCAAGTACTCCACATATGACAAAGAATTCTACGCAGTCATACAAGCGCTGAAGAAATGGAGGCACTATTTGGTTCCCAAGGAGTCTGTTTTGTACAACGATAATCACGCTTTGCAATTCGTGACTCAATAGGAGAAGTTGAACCAAAAGCATGGTAAATGGGTGAATTCATGCAGAATTTTACTTTTGTGACTAAGCATATTTCTGGAACTGCTAACAAAGTTGATGATTCTTTGAGCAGGAAATGTTTCCTTATGCAGGAATTCAGAGTCAAGGCTTTGGGTTTTGATAACCTCAAAGAAATGTAGAGGGATGATCTATATTTTAAGGAAGCATATGAGGCGTCTGAGAATCCAATTCTTAGGGACAGAAGCCAATGGACCGAGTATATGATCCAAGATGGATTATTATTCAGGGGCAATCAACTATGTATTCTGAAATGCTCCATGAGGGAGAATTTGATGAAGGAAAAGCACAGCGGAGGATTGGCCAGACAATTCGGTCATGACAAGACGTTCGCAAAGTTGAATGGCTCATATTTCTGGCCAGGGATGAGGACGGATGTTAAGAAATTTGTAGACAGGTGCAGAATTTTCTAGCACACTAAAGGGATGAGGACACGGTGAGCATGGATTTCATATTAGGACTGCCAAGGACACAAAGGGGATGTGATTCAATCTTTGTGGTAGTCGACAGATTTTCAAAGATGACACATTTCAAACCATGCCATAAAACCAGCGACTCAACTCATATTGGGAACCTGTTTTTCAAGGAAGTCGTCAGACTTCACAGCTTGCCAAGGAGTATCATTTCTGATCGAGATACCAAGTTCGTGGGACATTTCTGGAGGACCTTATGGAAGAAGCTGGGGAAAAACTTGTCTTTTAGCTCAGCGTATCATCCTCAGACGGATGGACAGACAGAGGTCGTGAACAGGAGCTTGGGAGATTTTCTAAGGAGCTTAGTGACTGAACACCATAGTCAATGGGATCACATTCTGCCACAAGCGGAATTCGCTTACAATGATTCACTCAATAGAAGCACAGGGCAAAGTCCATTCCAAATTGTATATGGAATGCAACCAAGGGGATTTTTTGAATTGAAAGATGCAAAACAAGCTGAATTCAGGAGTGCTAGTGCCGAGGAATTTGCGGAAGGAATGAAGGAGCTTCACAGCCGAATCAAGGAGTGATTGCAGAGTTCAAGCCAAGAATACAAGCATAGAGCAGATAATCAAAGGCGACAAATTCAATTTGAAGTTGGTGATTTGATTCTTGCACATTTGAGGAAAGAGAGGTTCCCAAGGGGAACGTATCACAAGCTGAAGATGAAGAAGATTGGACTGTGCAAGGTCATAAGGAAATTTGGGGCAAACACATATGAGATTGAATTACCCGATGGGGTCAGAATCTCACCGATATTCAACGTTACAAATTTTTACCCTTACAGAGCTGAAGAAGCAGGAGCAGAGGATGAGCAGAAAGAAATTCAATGGACAAAACAAATGCTTGTAGCTGAAAAGCCACAGATGGAAAGCATAATTGACAAGAGGATTAGCAAAAAAACTAGGAGAAAAGAGTAGTTTGAATACTTGGTCAAATGGAAAGGACATCCAGTTGAAGATGTCAGTCGGGAAGATGAAGCAGCAATTCAAAGGCATGGGTAGACCATGCAAGAGCTCATGAATAGGAGTTCATGAAAAATTTCAAGCGAGGGAGTATAATGCAGGATCATTGTAGAAAGCCAAAGAGACGGTTGAACGCGCAGATGTAATTTGAGCACTTTTTTTGAAAACATTTTGAATTTTGAAGTCTGAAGCATTAATGTAATAGATAGGAGGAAAGTGCGATTGCATTTATAACTGCAGATCTAAACTGATTTGGAGCGTATGTTCCTATCCGCCGGATGTAATAGCCATTTATGTTTATTTAATGCAAGTAGGTAGATATGAATGTTAGATTAGACAGTTTAAGAGCGTAGGAGGGAAAACGGATGATAGACACCCTCACCCTTGTACCATTGTATTATTATGATTCAGAATTCATAAGCTGCAAAGCTGCAGAAGAGAATAGAGGAGAACAGAGAATTTTATGCATTTTTTTAGTTGTTGATAATTACCATGTACAAGAGCACTGGTAGTAATAGAAGAAAGCTTTGATTCCAATCTCTGTGTTTGTTATGGTTGTTGGAACCACCTGTTGGATGGCATGTTGTAGGCTTGTTTTTATTCTCTGTATGCACTTCTTTCAATGCCATGTATGTTTGTAAGTTTTGGAATTTTCAGTGGAATGTTTGAATTTCGGGTAAGGGGAGAATGAGTTTCAATTGTTTTTCTTTCTGAGAACTCCTGCAAAGAGTGCAGTGGAGGGTCTGCAAGGAGTGCATCGACCAGGATCTGGGTTTTATCTCAGAACTCTCAGAGGAGATTCAAATTGCGTTTTTACAGACACAAGAGCTGTGCAAAGTGTGCACAGGCCGAGTGAAGTCTTGGATTTTACAAATCCAGGAGGAAGATTGAGAGACTACTGTTGCAAAGAGTGCACAGGGTCGAAGACTCAAATAATCAGAGGTTATTTGAAAGTTTTCCGCAAGGAGTGCGTGCAGGGATCCTTTTGGAAGCTTGAGTTTACAAGCGAATGCTTAGGAGGGATTCAACCTTTGAAGTGGTCAAAGGGAGATGAAGGTCGAACTCGTCCTGCAGAAGTCAAGTTCGGGAGGGAGGATGCCAAGTCATTTGGCTAGAAGTCTTGAGTAGTGAATCGGACAGTGGAATCGTCTCAAGAGGAAGTGCTAAAGTCCTGAGAGTCGTTGGATCTCGTGGAACAGCGAAGGGATTAAGACTAAGTGACTTTCAACACCCTTAACCTCAGGAGGGATAGTGACCGTTAGATCTGGATCAATGAGAGCCGTCGATCTCGCATGTGAATTCGCATATCGAAGTTCGGGGAATTGAGTGACCAGGGGTTTGGGTCAAGCGTTGTGGATTCCCAGTTGGTGAAATCCCGATACAATGTGAATCGTTGGATCAAGGGAGGCTCACAGTCGTCGATCTCGTCAAAGGCATAATTTCAGAGTCGGGGAATCATAGAGGAAGAGGAACGGCTATTGGTTGTTTGCTCGAGTCCCGAAAGATGGAAGCTAGTGGGTGACAAGTGGCATGTGCTCGTTGCTTTGGAGGAGTCAACCTTCGTTGACATTTCCTTTTCGGCTATTGCAAGAGTTGTGGCATTGCATCGAGAACCTCCAACTCGCGAAACCCAAAATCCTTCGCGGGCTTAAACAAAGGGTTTAATTAACTCTTGGCGTGGTTTTGGAAAAGATCTTGAGCGGATCTCGACCTGAGGGAAAGGAGTCTGCGTCACATTGTTTTTTAATGAATGTCCTAAAATCCTTGAATTTTCCAATGATCTTTATCCTTAAAAAAAAATATACCTAATTTGTTTGTGGCTAATCTAGCTGTATATATATTTTTTGTGTACTATGGAATGTGAGAATTTTATACTAAGAACAAAGTGGGCGAGGAAACAAATCTAGCTAATCCTGTTTTGAAACTAGTATCTCCCTCTACGAAGACTACCAATTTCCCACACATATGCCCAAAAAAAAAGGTGAAAATCCTCCAAAGATATGAAAGCTTGACATTGCTCTCCTATCTTAACGAGAATTCGTCTCAATAAACAAATTAACGAAACATATATATGTTTGTATATTTGATCACTATTTGCCTGGAATTGAAACTAATTGGAAGGTTTTGGTTACAGTCGAGATCTCATTCGAGAATACTTTCTCTAAATCAATTTATTTTCAGTTTTTCAGGTTTTTTTATCAAGTTGTAGCCCATACTATTATTATATTGTTTTTCCATCTTGTCGGTCTGTAATTAAAGGTAAAACAAGTTGAAATATGATTATGATGGAGAGCTAGAGCTAGGGCTGGGCCCGCGGGCCACGGGAGTATTTTGTGTTTATGTGTGATTGGTAAAGAGTTTAATGTGTATATAAATCCATGCCTGCGGTCCATTTTCTCTCGGAAGGAGAAGTGGTTGTGCCAACTTGGCAGTAGGTCTGTCGAAAAAACGAGTAGGAAACTCATATCACAGAGCACCTCCTTCCCGGTCCTGCCCACGCGCATCGTGTTTTCACACATATCAGACAGCACCTCCTTCCCAGTCCTGCCCACTCGCAGCGTCTTTTCACACATCCATCTTTTGGCAGATACATTCACTTCGATAAGAGTGAGGTCGACGGGAGCAGGTGAAAGTTTATTTCTATGCATGGCTACGCCTGTTGGGCATTCAACATATTATCGTGTCAAACGTGTAGTCCATATTCTAGTATCCGCTCGTAGATCTACTATGTCCCAACGTTTTACCAATGTTAGTATTATTTTCTAGATCATTTGATGTAAAAAAATGTAATTTCAAACTGTGGTTTCACCATAAAAACATCATTACAAACTCTGGTTTCACTGACTAAATGAATACCACCTCCCTCGCATAACGTCAAAGGACAGGTTGCTGATGCAGCTGCTGAACAATTGCTGAAAAGAAACCAAGAAACTTTCCAAGCGCCCATCACCTCAATCGCCGTCATGAACGTGCTTTGAGGGTAGCAATTTCAAAACTAGATAGCCACGGTTTTGACAACTTCAATATTGTCCAACTAAACAACAAAGAAGGAATTTTCCAAGCGCACATCGCCTCAATCTTTGTCATCAGCGTTCTGGAGAGTACCTCAATCTTTGTCATCAGCGGTCTGGAGAGTAGGAATTTTAAGGTAAACAATCCATAGAATTTGATGGTATTGACAACTCCAATACTAGCACAGCCGCTAACTCGCGGCTGTAGAACGCCGAAAGACGGCTGACAAAAAAAATCGCGTTAAAAAAAACTCAGTAAAAATCCTTGCATGAAGAAACTGGACAGTTGAAGAATTTCAAAAATTAATCATTTAAACCTGGCAATCATATGATGTTACAGTAATTTTTTAATATGATTAGGTAAATGTTAAAAAGTAATAGGTATGTGCCCATCTCCAATAGGTATATGCCTTTCTGCGTAACTATCAATCAAGAAAATTTTCACGCGTCTCTAATTTTAATTTGAAAATAATCTAGGGTTTTATACCACTCTTCATTAATTAAAAATTAAAATAATTATATTTTAATGGAAATTAGTGAATTTAATATATATTTTATTAAAAAAGTTAAATAAAATATTATTTTCTTTTTTCACCATATTAAAAGTTAATTAACTTGGAAATAAATAAATCCCAAATTAAATAAAAATTAACAATATAAATATTTTATGGAAGCTTCAAGTAACATCTATCACCATAGATTAGAAATTAAGATAACGGAGAATTAGCCCAAAATGCAAGATTCATGAAGGGTGAAGCTAGGGTTCGCATGCAATCGAAACCCTAAACTTGCATCTTTCAGGCGATTTTTAAGTTGAAGATGCAGGCTACTATTATCGGACTAATCTGTAGGTGCGGACACTAATGGATCTCCCTAGATCCACCTCGATCTAGAACAAAACAAGACAGGCCATGACTATTTCCCTAAGTTTTGACCATTGAATTAGCTAGCAAGGAGGAATAAGTAACATACCTTTGTATCGCTTCCTAGGGTCTTTGTTGCTCCTGCTTCGCTCTGGTGCTCTTGTGAGGTCAAGACCAAGACAACACAAACCAACCAAAGTGAAGATAGCAAGATATATTCAACTGTCAACTTATGTATATGATCAAGGAATTTCACAATAAAGTAAGAATAGCTTTATGGGAAAGGGAAATGTCGTTGTATCATATTAATCGAAAGTAGAAGATACAACCTGATCACCTTGATGTCGCAAGCCTCCTTTCGGTGGCTCTTGGCTCCAACACACACACTTGCTCGACCCTTGTATGAAGAAGATCAAATTCTCTTGATAGACTTGCTAGAGTCTCCAAGCTCCTGTCAAGCTAAGTCCTTCACACAATTCTTTCACCAATTCTCCAATGAATCTTGCTTAACCTTTTCCATGAGAGTTCCATCAATATATAGGAAGAATGAGATGGTTATTTAGATAAGAATGATCCCACAATATCAGGGAAACCAGTAAAAAAAATAACCATTCAAATGCCAACCCATTCTTCTAGAAAATTCCCTTCTAGAACCATCGAGACTTCATCATTTTCCAAGCTTTAGAGAAAGTTCACACCCTAGCTATGTAGCACAGTGCGAGAAGTTCGCACCCTAGCTAAAGGCAGCCTGCGAGAATGGGTCATTCTTGCACTCTAGTATATCAGCAACCTGCGAACTCTCTTCAAAAGTTTGTTTTCTGGGAAGAGATGAATGTCACTTTTTTCAGGAGAAATTTCTTATTAGGAGCCTGAGTACACCATCATCAATACATCATCAATATGACCAAAATCATGGGTAATAGAATGCCCCCCAAAGTATGAGGTCGGAATCAGTGACAGCCGAAATACTTTGTAAACTGAGTGTGTGTGTATGTCGGAGACCAGGAGCGCACCTAATCGGAAACATGTGAACAACCAAGTATCTGCAGAATATCATATTTAATTATGAGGTAGGCATTCCCATACTCAGATCACAGATGGATGACATTATAGACTTAGTGATCTAAAAATGAAGAAGACTTGTATTCTTGAAAATATTTGCAAGTAAAGTTTTATGTGTTAAAAGCAAATGGATCAACTTTGCAACACATTATTAATAGGATTTACTCATTCAAAATGCATATAAATAGCAACATAATCAATGAACAGAAAACACATAACACAGCAAATGATAAAGGAGTTCACCCCTCTCTTGGGCTACATCTCCTGGTCCAGCTTCCAATGGATCATTTGTATTATTTGCTCAAAGTGCTCAAAAATGTGCTTTACAATGCTCAAAATGACCAATAGACTGCTCCAATGGCTTCAGAACGTCCAAAAACCCCTAGCTGGGCTTTTTCGGCACCTCGTTTGGCCAAAAAACGAAGAAGATAGGCTTCCTTGAAGTCTCTCCTTCAAGATTGTTATCTCTGCATCTACAAAATGCACCTCTCTTGGCTCAACCTAGCCCACATGCAATTTAAAGCGTGAAAACCTAGAACTGGGCACAACCGCACCACCGGTCCAAACTGTCGAACCATTTATGCGCTGGCCCTAACTACCAAGGCCCGTGGGCACATGGCAGCCATACGACCACGTGCCAACACACAACAGGGCTAATGTTTAACAACCGTCATAACCATATGTCAAACCCGCGCGCATTGGTAGTGGTCACATGGTATGCCAAACCGCATGCAATAACAAACAGTTATAATATATGGTTATGGTGGTAACCACCGTAGCGCTGGTCGCATACAATACAACATATGACTATGGGTCGGGGCTTAGCCCCGGCCCACCCCACACCCAAATGCACATTATAACAATGTTAAATACATGGATACCCATATACATAACAAGGAACATGCAGGGGTGTGCCGGTTGGGCGGCCTTTCCCAAAGCTTTACCCTGCCCGGAGGTCACGGGGTCGACTCCTGCTAAGTGTAAAGGTTTTAACAAATAAACAAGTGACACGTGGAGGCCTTTGATTGGGCCACGTGTCACATTCCCATTTTCTACCAATAAAACATGTCATTTTCCAACTGTCTTCCACATCAACGTATGGTCTTCCATGTCATCGTCCGTACGGACTGTACAGTCAACACCCATTTTTTTGCCTGTTTGCCATTTTGAACAGAACGCGATATCTCTCGCTCCCGACGTCCATTTGAACCCAAACAAGTTGCGTTGGGTTTTCAATGATGAGGCCTATGCTCTCGTACGATTTGAAGCGATTCTGAGCACTTTGAATTTTTGAGCAAAATTTGATCCCCTGATCACTTAGGTCATGGCCACCAATCATACATTGTGGATCCACGCCGTCAAAATATAGCATAGCCACCAGAAAGACATTGTGGATCTATGCGAGAAAATTCAAATTGAGATGACATAGCCCCAAGACATACAAAATGGATCTATGTGTCGCAGATCATACATATCCCATCGCAACCTGGACAAAGAGATGATATCCAAGGTCTTCAATTCTGCCTCCCAAAAGTATGAATCTAACCATGTGATTACATGTGTTGAAGTCGAACATGGTAGAAACCACTTGATTACCGGTCATTGATGAAACTGTTAACAAGTGCGAGAGAAATCACCATTGATGTCAATGACTCCCAAGGTACACTAGTACAATCCCTCGAATTTGAATGAATGAATTGAAGTCGAACATCTGACAGAATCTTTCGATCAAGGGTCAATGATGTAAACCCACTGTCGAAAGTGAGGAAACCTGCCATTGAGGCATGCAAGTTCCAAGGTACCAAAGAATTTCTAAGTCTTGTTTTCGGATAATGAGCTGAAGTCGACGGAACAAAACTCGTCATAGGAGGGCATTGATGCATCCCCCATCAATGACACGAAATGAGTAACATATTTTAAAGGTGAAACAGAGTATGATGTAAGTTGAACTAGACACAGGAAAGGCCAACACGGAGAGAATGGAGAACTGCAGATGGCCGACTCAATTGAGGTTTCATATGAACTTCTATTGAACATATGAACGACACAACCAATGATTTGGCAGCATTGACTCAAAGATGACACAGGGAACGATCTTGTAGCAAATCGAATGAGAGACAAATGGATTTCCCAAACCGGCTTCAAATGATAAATAGGGGGTGTCATGTTCAAGAGCGACACTTACTTCCAACTAATATGAAAATGAAAACATATCCATTTCCCAAATTTCCCCCCACCATTTCTGGCGAGTACCTCTTTATTTTTACGCAAGCTTGAGGAGGATAACATATGCTTGTTGATGTAAGCTCATCCTTCAGACGAGTCCCTCAAAGTATGTTTAATGAACCCTAGGAAGGAGTGGTTCGGTCCCATTACGGGTCTGTCGATGTTTGTTTAATGAGTCCAAAGATAGAAAACTCAAATGTTTTTCATGATTATAGAGTTTGGAAAAACACTTAAAAGAGAACTCTCTCATTTCATTTTTCGTAAAATAGTCTGACGAGACCGAAAAAGAGATAAATTATCGCCCACCAAATGCTTTCTTCAAATACTTTATCGAGTGTGAAAATAGCAAGATCGCTTGGCTATCTTTTCATGTTTAGAGAGTCTGAAAAGAGCTTAAAGAGGACTCCAGGGGGGTTCCTTTTTCGTGTAACCTCGTTGAGCCAGAAAAAGTGATAAAAGTATGCTCGATCGCATTTTCATGTATTTTCGAGCGTGAGAACGGACAAAGACCAAGCTCAAGGTTTTATACAAGAACCATAAAAAACAATCAAAACATGCGATGGAAAAAGAAAAATTATGTCTGCATCCCTGTATATGAACATTGAATTCATTACGCCTGCAAAAGTTACACTCAAAAGGACATTAGGGTTTAGGCTTTAATCAATAAATAATTATAAAAATTTCAAATAATATGGTAAAAGTAAATATAAAGAAATAAAAACTCTTTTTACCATATCATTTTCACTTTTCACTATTTGAACCCAAAAACCCCTCTTTTACCCTCGAAGTTTGGCGTCAGATTGCGGGAGTTACGAGCATCCATTCGACGAGCCATCAGTGACAGTGAGGTAGGCTCTTTGCCCTCTGCTCTTTCATGGTTTTATTTTGCATTTTCATTGGTTAAAAACTCATTTTTGGGTTGATTTTGTGAGCCCTACTTGTGCTCATCCATTCTCGCAGGTGGGCTACACGGGACCTGCGAGAATAGGTCATTCTCGCAGGTGAGCCCACAACAGCCTGCGAGGGTCTCGCACTATGCCTAAAGGGCACCTGCGAGAACCGCAAAGCACAAACATTTTTTAAAGATTTGCTCAATGGAAAAGAACCAATTCATGAATAGAGTTACTAATCTTCATTTTGTGCTTCTTGTACAGGTAGTTGGCCATCAAAATAGTTCTAGAATGGCATGAAAGAGAGCACGAATAAGACAATGCCATTGCCGGAAATCATCCGCCCACTATTTCCGCTTTGAGAAACTGTGGCATTTTGAAATATTTTTGTATCCCGGGCATGAGGGCCCAAGTTAGGTTATTAGAGTACCTTGTGCATATGTGAGATCTCGATCAGCAGGTATTCCATGTGGGGGTCCACACATTGTCCTTAGATATTGAGGACATTTACTTTTTGACTGAACTGTCATAGCGGGGGTACTACATGAGCTTGATTGGTAGGAGAGGTGGTGGGTTGCCCATGAGTGAGTACTGCCGCATACACTGTGTTCCCGAAGCAGAGAGGCAGAAAGGGAAAGTAATTATTTGGGGGGTATGGGATTTGACCCTCCGTACTATCTTGTTTACCATAGCTCGGATGGCTGGGAACTCTGCTCCTCACATGGCACTACAAAGTTACTTCCGGTATGTTATAGAGTGTACTGAAGCTCAGGTTTTCAACTGGGCAGATGTTGTGTTTCGTAGTATGAAAAAGCAGTTAACCAAATGCAGACGAGGTGACCTGAAGCAATTCGGGTGCAGATCTTTGTTGGTTTCCTTCTTTCTCGAGAGGGTTCCATTACTGAGACTGCAAATTAAGTGGAATTTGTCGGCTCCTACAGATCCAAGAATGCTGAGATGGTGTCAGCTCATGGCCTGGCATGTAGCTGGACCAATTATCAGGTATGATGATACTTTTTTCGACTGGCTGCGACCACAGATGTTGATGGTCGACGACTATGCTTATGTTGGGTTGGATTTCCGGGGAGATCCGGACTTAGTCCTGTCAGAGGATTCTCAGTGGGGGGAACTTGGTAAGAAGTACACACATTTTTTCCTTTTTAAATGTTTTTTGTGAATTTTTATCATATGCAAATGTTTTTTATATGTTTGTCCAAAGACTAAAAGAAAAATTCGTTGTTGATGATATAGATGTGGGACCTTACCGACCTCCTGGTACTTCTCCCATTCAACGACGAGGAGAGGTAGTTCCAGCGCCACAATACGCTGAGGATTATCATGTAGTGGAACAAAACCTAGAGGGCTTGACTGTGGATATTCCAGACATGTCTCTTGGAGAGATTCCACGACGCGATCAGTGTCATACAGTAGGAGTGTCAGAGTCCATGGGTCGACTGCTCCGTAGGGTTGCTCGGGCAGTCGTGTGTTACCATGAACTTTGTAGAATCTATGAGCTTCATATTTTGACATTTTGGTCTTTGGACAAAACTTTTTGTAAAAACTATTTTGATCGTTATATATACAGATGGCTTCTACCGGTTTATCTTGTGTTGAGTGAAAATCAATGTGATTGATTTATAAATGATTCAAATGTCTATCTAATACATAATTATCCAATGCATCAGTTAATGTATTTAGACATCTAGGAATATGTTGATATTCAATATAATCAAAATAATGCTCCAAGAGGCGAATTCGCAAATACACCCGTAACAAAGTAGGACTTCGAATAGTATAGACATTACTTAACTGTAGTACTACAAGATGTGAATTGAGTCGCACAACCAAACGATGGATTCCAAGTGAAATAGCATCAATTAACAATTTGATAATGGCGCTATACTCTGCAATATTGTTGGTCACATGGCCTAGACACACACCTTGTAAGAAGAAAAGTTCATTTGTAGGGGCGTAAATTGCCCATGCAACGGAAGCAAGATCTTGAGTACTACGGCTAGTGCCATCAGCAAAGCCAATGTAGGGTAGTGAAGACTCTGACATCTGGAAATGAAACATAATGTCACATAAGAGCAGAGACCAGACAATGACGAAAGCAAGCTATAGTAACACACAAGAAGTATGATACAATAAAAATAAAAGTACTTGTGCACAGGTGATCTTATGCATAGTACTTATTCAAGTACAACCCATTTCTGGGTTCACTTAAAGGGATACCATAGTATTCTACTAACTCATAGGCTCCTTTTTCCAAAGCTCGTCTAACGATATAAGGACCTCACCACATGGCTTCGAATTTTCCAGCTCCTAGCACATCTCGATCTTGTTCGTAGAGGAGAATGAAATCTCCTTCAGAGAAAACGCGAGGCTTGACA
>SNQJ01S0193269.1:0-11818 GCA_010110895.2 Picea sitchensis | reverse complement strand
CTTGCTGATTAATCAATTCTTGAGAGCACTGTCTATTTGTTTATCATTTTTATGTTTGAATGCTTTAAGCTGCATTGAGTTGTCCCATTGATCCACCTTCATAAAATACAAAAAACATCCATTTCTTAAGTTACCAAGCACCTTTGGTTTGCAACCACAGAGGGTTTCTTGGAGTGATAACAGATTAGACTTGTAAAACCTCTCGAATACATTGCTCCCCAGAGAAAGGGCCTGTTCTAATGGATCTGTTGTTGTTTCTTCATTTTTTTATATTTTTATATTGTGTGTTTATGTTATGCATTTATGTTATGCGTATGACTGCTTAAATGTTTGTCAAGATTAATTTCTTTATTGAATTTTGTATATGTTTCAACAAGTTTTTTTTTATTAATTGGTTAATGATATTTTATATAGGTCTCATGTTGCAGAACCTACAAATATAAACCATAAACTATGTTTGTGTTGTTACAGCTTCTTGATTTTCAAAAAAATAGAATTGGTTTTATAGGTGGTTGTTAACAAAATGATAAGAAATTTCCAAGTAGTTCATTAAACCCTAATCCTTGCATATATTTTGCACAACACCTCATAATATCACAACTCCTGGGTTGACAATTAAATTCACTAGTTGACTAGCTTCCTTACTAAGAATTTATAGGGTATATAGTAGACCTGTCACACCCTTTTGGATGTAGTTTCCATGTGAATCGTCTCAATGTATTAATGATAATTCATAATTTTTATGGACATCATGAAATATTAAATCATGGTATTGATGAATATGGGGGTTTGACAAGTTCCACACATGCCCACTACATTTCCTAAATAGGAACACACACACACATTTTTATTTGTTTTGTTATTCATATGAGATATGATCAATATATTATTACAATGATGAGTGTTCCATATATAGGGAACATATGGTGACCATAAATGAAAGGATGCATTCCTTAAATAATCAATAAATATTTATTATTATCATTTACTTATTATATATGATATTTAATATTTAATAATTATATTATTAATTATTATTCTAAGAGAATGTCTTCCCAATGTTGTCCAAACATCAACACTCCCTCTCAACGAGGGAGACATTCTGCATCATGCCAAGCTTGTCTTTGCAGTATACAAAATTCACCCTACACTCATTACACTTGTCTGTCAGTATTGGGAGATGTCTCTCTCCCACTTGAACTGAGGAGAAACTCCTTCTGCGACTCTCCCTCTGAACCAATTAACTCTCTCTATGATCAAGCTCACTATGAGTCTGCATGTAATAGCATATATCATATGTACTTTATTATTTCTTGTTAAATCACGAGGACTAGGACAAAGACCACACTAGGATATTTCACCACAACACACCTATGAGTGAATGTCATCTTGATGCTAACTGACACGTGGAAATCACTTCAAGCACCTCGAGTCCATATTATTCCTTGTCATGATCAAGGAAGGAATACGTATTGGCCCATTTACCACAAGTGCACCCTGATGATAAATGTATCCTATTTTCCTTGGTATGCAATCCAATCTAGGAGAGGGTCCACTTGATGTTGAAACATCAACACTCCCTATTATCTAGGGAGGTATCTTTCCATAGTAGTACACAACTACTGTCCAGAGACACATTCTCTGCCAGTGGTACACAACCACCATAGTAGCAAACGGTTTATCACACATGGCACTCCCATGTTGACTTCTAGAGGCTACTCCATCTAGGAACACTTAGGGTCAACTCCCCATAGTGTGTGACATCAAGGTAAACTCCATTGGCATGTCCTCATGTGCTCTCCACAAGGGATGTCTCCTCATGTGCTCTACACAAGGGACATTTGGATATAAGCCCAAACACACTTATCCCTTCTCGGATAAGTGTCCTCACAGATCAACTCAAATCAATTCACAGAGGAGTACAATATGGAAAATGTTTGTCACACATATCACTCCCATGTGGACTTCTATAGGCTACTCCCTCTAGGAACACTTATGGTCAAATCCCCATAGTGTGTGACATCAAGGTCAACTCCCTTGACATGCCCTCATGTTCTCTCCACAAGGGATGTGTCCTCATGTGCTCTCTACAAGGGATGTTGGGATATAAGAGAAAATACACTTATCCCTTCTTGAATAAGTGTCCCACTTATCCCTTCATGGATAAGTGTCCTCACAGATAAAATCAACTGAATTCATAGAGGATTATGATATGGAGAATGTTTGTCACACATGGCACTCCCATGTGGAATTCTAGAGGATACTCCCCCTAGGAACACTTAGGGTAAACTCCCCATAGTGTGTGACATCAAGGTCAAATCCCTTGACATGTACCCATGTGCTCTCCACAAGGGATGTGTCCTCATGTGATCTCCATAAGAGACGTTGGGATATAAGACCAAACACACTTATCCCTTCTCGGATAAGTGCCATCACATATCAAATCAACTTAGTCACAGAGGAGTAGGATATGGAGAATGCTCCAGGAAGTTGCAAACATCAATACTCCCTCTTAGCGAGGGAGGCATTCTCTTCCATGCCAAGTTTGTCACATAAGTACTTGGACTTCGTCCTGGTTTGGTACGAACATCAACAACCTGCTCATCTATAGGAAGGTACTGCACCAATACTTCCTTCCTCTGCACCATGTCTTAGATGTAATGGTACTTGATCTCAATGTGGTTCGATTTGTCATAAAATACTGGATTCTCTGATATCTTCACACAAATTTGGTTACCATAATGAATAATGGTGGAATCCAACACATGTTCAGATAAATATGGAAGGATATTACAAAGTCACACTTCTTCATGAACTGACATACTTAATGCAATGTACTCTTCTTCTACTCCACTCAAAGCCACATAAGTTTGTTTCCTGCTCCACCAGGAAACCATGGAAGATACCAAAGTGAAGCAACACCCGAAGGTGATCTTTCTGTCCACTGTTCTCCCTGCCCAATCAAAGTCAATATATTCCTACAATATCATGTCAATACTGGAAGTATATCTCAGACCATGTCCAACTTTTCCTCGCAGGTATCTCAACACATGCTTCACAGCAATCCAAACTCATAAACTGGCTAAGTGTAGTCTCTGCATAGAAAATATTTTTTCTAGTATTAACCAGATACATCAATGATCCAATCAACTATTTGTACAAGGTTAGATCAATATAATCATAATCGAAAGAAGACACACTTAGTTTATTAAAATTCATCACCATTGATGTAGTTATGGGCTTACAGTTCAACATCGTAAACATCTTCAATATATCAACTGTGTACTTCCCCTCATTCAGAAAGATCTCATCAGTTCTCTACCATACCTCTAGTCTCAAGAAGTAGTGAATCATACCAAATTCATTCATCTCAAAATCAAAGGCCAATGCATACTTGCATTCAACAATAAGGCTCTCTGTACCGGTGAGGAATAAATCATCAACATAGAGGACAAAAATCATGGACTCACCATTAACAGTCCTGCAATATAGGTTGGGATTGGAAACACTTTTTCTAAAACCCAAAATCATCAGGTGTCCATCAGTCATCACATACCAAGCTCGAGGTTCCTTCTTGATTCCATACATGACATTCTTCAACCTGCACACATGAGACTCCTTCTCATGTATCACAAAACCATATGGCTTCTCGATGTATACTTCTTCCTCAATCTCTCCATTGAGAAATGAAATATTCACATCCATATGATGTACTCTCCAACCCATGGATGTTGTAGGAGAAAGAATCATCCGGATAGAAGTGTATCGAGCAATAGGATCAAATGTATCCTCATAATCTATTCCCTCCACCTGAGAGAATCCTCTAGCAAAAAATATTATTTTGTGCCTCTCGATGCTCCCATCAACTATGTGTTAGATATTATAGATCTATTTGGAAGTCACTACAAAATTCCCCTTAGGTCTCGGAACAATATCCCACACATCATTATTCATTATGGATTGATACTTGTCCATCATGAAATCTCTCCATACTGGATGACTAGTTTCCTCCTCATATCTGGAAGGCTCATAATCAATGATATGGCTCATAACCAAAACATAGCACAAATATCTCTGAGGTCTCTTTCTATCTCGGAAGGTACCACGAGGAGCTGCATGTCCTTCTGCCTCCTACAAATTCTGACGAGCCCATGTAGTTCTCGTTCGACCTACTAGAGTATCTCTAGGAACATCAACTAGAGCTATAGGATCAACATGATCAATTTGATCAATAGGCTCAACTGCATCCCTCTGAAATTCTAGAGCATGAGGGGGAGAAGGAACCATATCTTCATGTATCTCATTATCAATCTCAATTTGAGATCCTCTAGATCTCATGAAGGATACCTCCTCCTCAAGGATAACATCTCTACTCACCTCAATCTGTCTCTGACCAGGGATGTAGATCTGGTATGTGTTCGAAGACTCATTGTACCCCACAAATGTATGTTTTATGCCTGAAGGGTCTAGCTTGGTCATTTTTCTCCTTGGATACATGAATGTATATTCGACACCCATACATCTTGAAGTGCCGAACCTCGGGCCTCACTCATGAACTGTGTCCATACTAGACATCTTGTGGTTCCCTCATGGAACACATGTATAAGACATATAGAGTTTCTCTCATGGAATCAATGTGTTTTCAGACATATCAAGGTTTATTCATGAAACCAATGTCTTGATTCATTCATTTGACTTTCTAAGGAATGTCAATATAAAGTCTACATTCCCCCCTACTAGTCCACATTGGACCCTCCGGGGAGAATGTCTCACGTTGTTGCCTCAAACATAAACACATTGACACAAGCTTCATCTGATCTCAACTGAGGAGGGTTTGTCACTACTTCTCATCTCCATATTGATCACTCCTCACCAACTACTCGTGCGAATATAGAACACCAACAACACCCATGCCATGGATTGCACTTATGCTTAAACTCAAATAGTTGTGTAGTATTTTCCTCCATTGGTATACATATGGAAATATTTATCACCCATAAGAATTTCAATGAATCTCACAAATATATCAGTGAGATAAAGAATCTCTTGGCCTCATAAGAGAAGATATTTCACACAATGTTTTCTATATCAACATTTCCACATAGGTACTTCCATGAAAAACTTACACAACAAATAGATCCACTGAGAAATCCAAGGAGACAATTCTCATTCTGTCGATGCAATGACAGACATGTGAGAGAGAAAAAATATGTGTGTCTATTGTTCTGTCTTTCAGGTGTCTTTTTATAGTAATATTAGATTGATCCAAAAAGACATGGCTCTTTAAAAATTAAATTAAATTTTCTTTCTTATAGATAGTTGGAGAATACCTCTGTAACTACCCAAAGATTAATTTGGTTATAATCCATCCACATAGCATTTGACTTTGTTAAATATTTCCTCCATAATTCATGCAATTCTTTGCATAAATATAGTAGAAGTAAATATGTAGTACATTCCTCATATTTAGGTAATTAGACATTTTTAGTAGAAATTATTACCCACCATCATTTATGGAATTATTTCTATAATTTAGGTAGGAGTAAAAACTAAATATGTTGTACATAGAGATTGTAACAACCCCATAAATTTAACACTCTCAACATTTTACTCTACTCTCGTTTTCTTGGGCCCTCCTGTGGAGTCAAGCCCAGTCCCACTCTGATACCATGTTGTTTTTCTTCATATGAGATATGATCGATATATTATTACAATCGTGAGTGTTCCATATATAGGGAACATATGGTGACCATCCATGAAAGGATGTGCCCCTTGAATAATCAATAACTATTTATTATTATCATTTACTTATTATATATGATATTTAATAATCAATAATTATATTATTAATTATTATTCTCAGAGAATGTCTTTGTGATGTTGTCCAAACATCAACATTTATGAGTTGCAAATGATTTGTTTTTTACATTAACAAGGGTCATGAATAAATAAAGGGATATAGTGTACACTACGCATACAAATAATTTGATAATCTACATGCCTTATAAAATGGTCAACTAATGGGTTGACTCAATTAAGTGAGATATTATAAGGTTATATGATGATAAAATGCAGTGGATAATGGTGATTATGTCTACAATAGTGATTTGAAATGGATCATTATATAATTTTTCATCTATCTTGGTACTTTTTGGGTGGAAATATTGGAAGAATTGGCTTGCAAGGCCCATTTTAGGGGCAGGTCGCAGTTTGGTGATTTGGGATTTGAAAACTTACAAATATGGTTTGAGGCATCAAACAATACTTTTTTGGGTCAAACATTTGTGATATTATATCTCATCCCTTCAATGTTATTCTACACACCAAAATATTTCGAATGGTGCAAACATCACCTCAATTGGAGTTTGTATGCAGAAGTTATGCCTCCTACAAGTTGACCTACTCTATTGACCACCACGGTACCAAGTGGATTCCATACCAACCCCCATTACACATACATGTGGGGTTATTCACATATGAAATTTCAAGGATATTCTAGAGGGTCCAAAAAACTAACACTAATTGATCATTGAGGCATGCAAAAACCCTAACCCTAACCCCATATGGCTATCAGGCTATGTTAAATATTGGGCTACTAGGAAGATAAGGGGTTCCATTCTTTTGGTATTGTAATTTTTCCATAGTTGAGAAGAGAATATAGGAGTGGGATATTGAAGAAAAAAAAGGGAGGTAGAAGATTTCATAGTATCCATTTAGGTAACAATGTCCATGGAAACTCCATAGTGAGTGCCCCTTTCTTTGTGATTTCATTTCATAACTAGGAAATATAGAGTAAAGCATAGGCCTCACCTTCTTGCTAGGGTTTCTCGCATATTGTGTTTTCCAAGTCACATGTTGTGTTCATTTTTTTGGGTGATGTGGTTATTTACTTGTTTCTTACATTTCAGTTTCAATTATTTCTATAATTTTGAGTGATACACTAGTAATATTAAATCTAAGATCTAAGGTAATACATTGTATAATAAAATATTTTAGAATAGTGTAAGATCAGTTGTGATGAACTATTGCAATGGAATATCCATGAAATTTTACATATATAAGTATCAGAATAATTTTCTTTGGGGTTTCGTGGGAAGTTGCAGGATCTAGGAATTGGCTTAAGAAGGAAGACTCAAAACCCTACCCATGAAATATTAGTCCAGTCTAATAACAACCTCTAGGATGATGAAAAGGGTATATTTTTGAAGCTGGAAGAATAATGTGTTGATATTTCTCATGACATTGTCTTCATCATGGCAGTTCTAGTTAACACGTTTGGACCTTTTGGGGAGTTTGGTGGCTCTAACTCAGAAGTCAGATCGAACAAAAAAATGGGAGATAATGAATACCCTGAAAATGAGATGAAAAAATAGAAAATAAAGAGAAACCAAGTTCAAGTGTCATCACTTATTCACAATCTCTATTTAAAATGGAAGAAAATGTGGACATCAAACTCTACCAAGGTGAGATTTATGTAGTTTAGTTGAGTCATTGGTTGCAACATTTAGAAGTTTATTTAAGTGTACATAACATAGGAGAAGAATAAAATATTTTATTTTCTTTACTGAAATTAGAGGATTGTGCACTAACTTGGTGGGTGTTGGCACAAGGGCAGACCCAGGGTTCAGCTCCAAGAGCGCACCAACAAGTCCTAACTACTGACCCTTTTAGAAACACTTGTGAAGGAGATGCAGTCTCACCCAAAGAAGTTATGAGGGGGTTGCAGGACAAAGATGTCTACAACCAAAGGGAAGATCAAGTGGATCTAACACAAGAACATCACAACATTCATATATCACTTATTAGTTTAGAACTATTATGGGCATCTACTTATCAGATCTAACATAGTATTGCAATCACAGTACATCAATGATAGAGATAGAATATCAGTCACACACAACAAAAAATATATGTGGTTCACCCTCTCTCTAGGGCTACGTCCACAGAGATGTGCTTTATAATATATTAGGATGACGCATACAGTTCTTGTCTATGCTCTTATCTAGAAGATCATCTTTCTTATCCTCTCTTTCTCTCCCCTTCATGCGCACCCAACTGAAGATATTACAATAACAGAAGGATCTCACACTTAGCACTTCTCTTTCACACACAATAATCACTCTTAATCAATACAAAAATATCCAATAATACCATAACAACACAAACTAGGTCCTCATGACCTTTATTTATACATTACGATAGCTCACTAACATCCTTAGGCTAAAACCTAGGTGTCCAACACCCTAGATACCAAAACCCTAGGTGTCTAAAACCCTAGGTCAACTTGACCTGTATTTTTAGGGCTTCGCCAGCCTGTCTTTCCTTCCTTCTTGTGTGGTGCTCCAAAGCATCTAACGGTGGATTTTTCCTCTTTATGAGTTGTCCACAATCCTTCTTCCTTGCTTACCTATCATCCTCGATCTCCTCATCCAACGACTTGCTTCTCTATGTCTTTTCTTCTCTTTTGCTCACTTTGACCCAGTAACAGTCATTGTGTCTTCCGCGAAGTTTGGATTTTCCTTTTTCTTCCTTGATATTCGCTTACTTCCATAACCAAGGGCCAACAACCCCCAACACTCACTTGTGACTCATCCCGAGGCACTTCAGACATGGTCTTTCTGTTTTACTTCAACTTCTGATTGTGCAGTGCAATCTCTACTTTCTGCTTTATGCCTCCTTTTCCTCCTTGTGCAGACTATCTTTTCTATGTCTAATACCTAGTTTCAACTGTACCTGGTACCTAGACCCTTTTCTTCTTGCGTTTACTGGGAACTGCAGAGCAATGAGTTGTCATAGTACAATTTCAACTGGCTCCCATTCACTAAACCTTCCTTCCACTCCCCATTCAGAGTCTTCAATTGTGCAGCTCCTCCCTTTGTAACATAAGATATCTGATATGGCCCTAGCCAATGTGTTTTGAACTTCCCAGGAGGTTTTATGAACTTGTTGTCATATACCAGTACTATATCACCTTGTTTAAATTCCTTCTTCCTGATGTGCTTGTCATGGTAGGTCTTCTCTCTTTCCTTTTGTACCTGCTGATGGAATCCTGCAATAAATCTATCTTCCTCCAATTCAACCAACTAAGAAAGCCTCTCTTGAACAGGGCCAGGGTCATCCATATATGTAAAGGAAACAATTCTTAGGCTTGGTACCAGATATTCCATTGGAACAACAACTTCGAGACCATATACCAACTTAAAATGTGTCTACATTGTCAACTTATTGCAAGTGGTTCTATAGGCCCAAAGTACTGTTGGTACTCTTAGATCCCAATCATCCCTGTTCACACTGCAAATATTCGTGAGCTTTGTCTCCAAGATATTTTTGAATGCTTCAACTATCCCATTTGCTTGTGGATGATAAGGTGTTCTTTTTTGATGGTGGACTGCAAATTCCTCAGTCAGGGCTTCAACTATCTTATTGATGAAATGTGTTCCTTGATCACTCATAAGGATCTTTAGGCATCCAAACCTGGTTATGATGTCATCAAATATGAAGCGCACAGTTTTATTTGCACTACAGTCCTTAACTTCTCTTGCTTCGACCCATCTGGTCAAGTACTCTATAGTTGTAATTATGTACCTTTCTCATGTATGCTTTCCTGGTGGGTTTATAGGTCCCACAAAATCAATGGCCCATTTCTCAAATGATTTTAGGGTCAGTTGTAGTGTTAGTGGCATTTCATCTCTTCTAGATGGTTTCCCAACTCTTTGGCATACATCGCAGTATCTAGAATAGTCTTTATCATCTATGTGTAAGGTAGGTCATTAAAGGCCAACTCTAAGAACCTTTTGCGCAATTGCTTTCCTTGCATAATGTCCTCCTATGATGCCTTCATGAGCTTCTGTGAGGATCAGTGGTCGTTCTGCCTCCATAACACACCTTCTCAATATTTCATCAGGTCCCATATTGTATAGATGCCCAGCTATAAGTGAGAAGTCTGCAGTGCACACTACTAGTTGTTTCTTCTGATGAATTGTATATTCAGTAGGTGCCATTCCTGTTGACAGGAACTGGACTATCTCTGTGAAGTGGTCATCGATCTTTCTAATGGCCAGTAGTTGTGCATCCGACAGTGCATCCTCTAAACTGGTCGACTCTTCTCCATGTTCCAACCTCGACAAGTGATCAGGACCTTTGTTCATTCTTCCTGTCTTTACTATGATCTCAAATTCATATTCATGAAATAGAAGAAGCCATATGCATATCCTTCCCCCCAACACTGGCTTGTTGACTAGGTATTTCAGCATGGAGTGATCACTAAACATTTTAAAGTGCCCTCCCAACAAGTAGTGGCAGAATTTCTGCAGCGCATACACCATGGCTAACCCTTCTCGTTCGGTGGTAGTGTAGTTGATGTCAACAGTTGATAATTTCCTGCTAGAAAAATCTAATGGATGATCAATCTCTCCCTCACCAGGTTGTGATAACACTGCTCCTAAAGTAATGGAAGATGCATCGACATGCACATGAAATTCCTTGGTCCAATCTTGGAAAACCAAAATGGGCACAGTAACCATTTTCTTGTTTAATGTATCGAAGCTCTGCTGGTATTCTTCTATCCAACTAAACTGACAATCTTTCTTCAACAGCTTCTCCATGGGTGCTATAATCTGAGCATATCCCTTAATGAACTTCCTGTAGTAGCATGTGTGTCTCAATGCAGTGCGCAGGTGTTTGACTGAAGTAGGAGGGGGTAGATCAACTATTATGGCAATTTTGGATGGATCTATCAGCAATCCTTGCTTACATACAATATGACCTAACATAACTCCAAATGGTGAAAATAAAATACATTTCTTTAGGTTCAAGGCAATTTGATAGTGCCTGCATTTATCCAACATTAGCCTTAGACAATCAATATGATTCTTTAATAAACTAAAAATAGTCCAATCATCCAAGTATGCTTCCAAAAATTTATGAAAAAACTCCTTGAATGCTTCGACCACCACCCTGGAAAAGATGTTTGGGGAATTCTTTAATCCAAATGGCATCACTGTATACTGATAAGACCCCCATTATGTTGCAAATGTGGTCTTGTGGCGATCTTCCTTGGCAATCTGGATCTGATGGTATCTTGAAAATCCATCTGTAAAAGAATATACGTCCTGGCCTCCCACATTATCTAACACTTCGTCAGTGAATGGTGTAGGGAAGGGGTCATGCAAACAAGAATCATTCAAATTCCTGAGATCTACGCATATACTGATTTCTCCTATCTTCTTGTCTTGTACCACCATAGGGATAATCCACTCTGACTCTTCGACAGGTTCTACAATCCCTGCTTCCATCATTCTGTCAAGCTCAATATTCACTTTTTCCTTATATTTAGGGTTCACTCTATAAGGTCTCTGTTTGACTGGTCTTTCATTTAGCTTCAAAGGGATCCTCATCTCCCCCATAGGCCCTTTAATGCACTTCATACCAGTGAACTTGGTTGGAAACAAGTCCTGATATTCATGCAGTAACTCTGTAATTTTTTCAATGGTAGAAGCATCCCAATAATCTCCGATATTAGCAAGCTTCAAGGTTTGTTCTATTCCAATATTGACCTTCTTAATCTTGATCAGTTGTCCAATAAATGGTAACTCAACTCTTGGTCTGTTAAGAACCAAATATCAATATAGCATAGAAAAACATCAGAAAAAGTACTCAACGCCTTGAAAAAGAGATAATTTCAGATAATAAGCCTCTTTGAGGGGGCAACCTCCTTTTGCCCCACTTAAATGTTCAAGTACCAGATGATTCAAAATGAAAATGTTTCCTTGGTATATATAGGATACTAGGAGGTATAATTACAACTAATGGCCTAAAG
>SNQJ01S0193268.1:0-17774 GCA_010110895.2 Picea sitchensis | reverse complement strand
GTGGAAAGGCATACATGACTTGTGGAAGGATTAAAGGGGCATACTTTGCTGCAACAATTGCATCCATTCTGTTTACAGCCATATTTTCTATCTTTGGTGTTGGAGTTTTGGGAGTAAGCAAGATTGGTGATGTTAAAGGTGAAACTTTCCCTTGTGTATGACAACTTAATTGTACTAACAATGAATCTTGATCTTTAGAAGACAGAGGTTTCTCTTCTGGACTATAATCAAATGATGGGCCAAGAAACAGAGGATTCTCAAAAGAGGAATAATTTAATTTAATTTCTTCAGAGGAGAGAGATACAAAATATGAAGAGAGTGTTTTTGGTTCACTCTTAATATCTTTGTTGTGATCTATCAAGGTTTCAGCCAGAGGAAAAGTGTTTGAATATTATTGTTCAATGAGTTCTGCATGTAACTTCCACTGATCTAGATTTATTTATGAGATAGTTGAAGGAAATGAAATTGTAGCAGGCTCAATGACAGGTTTGAATTCACTTTCCAGAATCACTTCCTCATATGATTGGGTTTTAGTGATTTTAGAGGATTGTCCTTGAAAAAATTCTGAAGATAATTTTCCCTTTGAGAGAGAGGACTATCCAGAAATAACTTTAGGTTTTCTTAGTAGCTTTTCAGTATCTGGAACTGCTGCAATAAGCTCAGGATCTGGATTTTTTCTGGTTATGGGTCTCTTAGTAGATGATGAATAAGATGGAGGAGTTTTAGGTCCTTTCCCTTCTCTTTTAGGAGCCAAAATTACCAAAGAGGAGTCGCCAGGTGAATAATCGCAGTCTTACGTGGTGTTCAAAATCTTGTTCACCATCAAGATTTGAATCTAATTTTTTCCGTTTCCCCAGGGAAAAAATATTTGTTCCTTTGTTCCCGACAACGTCGCCAAAAGATGTTAGTCCCTAAAGTTGCACTTGAATATGAGAGGGGAATCTAGGGCATCATCGATTTATTGTAAAGTATTTTGTAGGTGTTTATGGTTTGGTTTTTTTGAATAAGGTGGTTGAAAATTGGTTCAAGGTTTTAAAATAAACAAGAAATTCATAACAAGAACAGAGGATATCCCATTGACTAATTAAAGGGTAGTCATATAGATGAATTATATAAATAGGGAAAATATAAAATGAAGTTTTCAATTTGTCAACCTCACTAAAATTCTTATCTCAAAATATCATTAAGAAACAAGAACATCAGCCTGAAATCAAAACTTGAAAATAATTACCACAACAAATTCTTTATGTTTCAATTGATAATCAAGAGACCAAATGCATTGCAATTTGAATAATGAGTTCAAGAATGAAGAAAGAAGAACATATTAGAAAAGAGAGTCTAACCATCCATATGCCTTTTCTATTAAGTGTCAAATAAAAAAGGAATGTCTTACAAGAAGTTTCAAAACAAGTCTCTTGGATTTCCAAATTTTTGACCAAAACAAAGTCTTTCTTCTTCCTACTTAAACTATCCAAAATATATCAGATCTAATTTCTAGTATGTTATTAATGATAATATCTGACTAGCATCTATGTACTAGGGAGGTTAGCTCAAAAAGAGCATTTACATTAAAAAATTAGATATTAGCTCAACAACTTGATCTCGAATGATCCTTTCAACAATACCTTCAATCCTACAAAATAGGAATTGGTTTGATTTGGTCATGCATTTCAAGGTATTTGCCTTTTATGAACCAAAATAAGTAAATTTTTCCTTGTTCCCTAGTAAACATCCAAATTTAAAGTGTACCAAATTTTTCATAAAGCTCTTAGGGTATGATAACAGCTGTAGCCTTGGCAATCTTATGTTTGAGCTTTGTGGTGAGTACGATGTTATGCCAATAGAGTTTGAAATTTATTTCTCTGAGTTCTTTGAGAAATTCTCTTTGCTCTTTCTTCTTCTTATTAAAACGTTGTATCCTTTCTTGTTGTCTGGCACTCCATTGTTCTAAACAAGCCTTCTCTTTCTTCAATTGTTTTACCATCTTCTGGAGTTCTCTAATCCTTTCTTTGTCAGTTCTGACCTTAACCTTGAATTTGGGGAACTCCTCTATAGTTGCAGGCTCATTCAGATCTATGGCAACCTTAAGCTCTCTCAATTTAATTTGGTACCTAGAGGCCAATCCTAAGTTGTGCTCTTGATCTAAACTAGCTGAATCCATGGCTTCAGGCATATCTGATATGTGGTATGAATCTACAAGGTTTCTTTCTTTATTTTCAGGAACTCTACTAATACCTTTAGCATATGCTTTAGCTCTTGACAATATGGTAGTAGATCTTGTTACAGGTCCTATAGGGAATGGAACAATCTGCTTACCTCTTTTTGTTGGTTCTTTATGTAAAGGAGGTTTTCCTTCCTTTTCTTTGATCCCTGCTTTAGCGTCCTTAGAATGATCCTCTATAACTATGACATCTTCTATTTTGATTGAGGGATCGAACATAGCTTTAGACCTTATCTTGTATTTGTTGGTAACTCTAGTAGAATTTCTCCTGAAAGATACTTGCGCTTATAATTCAACAAAATTAGAACACCAAGTGACAAGGTCGCATAATGATGTTTGGGAATTGAACTGATTTGAAATGGGTATTTGCAGGTATAGGATGATCCCATCATGTTACGGTTTGAACTTCATAATTGATTCAAGTGATATCATGGGACACATGCGGATTATCGGTCCATGATTTATGTAATCATAATAGAATCAGGGTGGATGGCACTTATCATGGCATGATTACATTAGCACTGCAGGAATATTGTTATTCCAGTAGTGCTATTAATAACTTAGCAGAAATTTGAATTTGAAGGATTCAAATAGGCATATGATGTGAAAAGTCTTTTAAAACCATGTCTTAAATCCCCAAACTTAAATAAAGTATTCAAAAAGATAAAATGTGAATCAAAATAAACTCAAAACAAAGATTAAATTCAAATGAAAACAAACAATGAAGTGCAGGTAGGGAGGGTTTAGGATTAGAATTTCTCACTAAATCAAAAGAAAAATTAGAGACTAACACTACCCCTCCTTCCACTCCTCTCAAGATCCATAAATCAACTTGGGCCGAAAGAGATGAATTCCAACTCAAGGGTATTTGTTATAATTGTGATGACAATTTTTTTCCAGGGCACAAGTGTAAGGAACATAAGCATTTTATGGCCATTTAAGAGGATGTTTCCGAAGAAGAGGCAAAATCTTCCCCAGTGGATGACCTACCCCCAACAGATGATCCTACTCTACCCTTTGATCCACCAGAAGTTGAACCATTGATTTTGTTGCATGCCCTCACTAGCTTCTCTTCTCCCCAAATCCTCAAGCTTATTGGCTACATTAAGCACAAGAAGGTTATGATCCTCATTAACAGTGGCAACACACACAATTTTATTCATTGTTGCATTTCACTAGAAATCAATTGCTATATCTGCGTAGTCAAAAAATTTCAAATCACGATTTCCAATGGAGGTTCCATGAAATGTGGCAGGTGTTGTGAAAATGTGCTCCTATAGATTGGTCAGTACCACCTAAAATATCATATGTTTGTTATCGACATGGGCGGTTGTGACATTGTGCTAGGTGTTGAATAGTTACGCACTCTGGGATCCATCCTCGTGGATTTTAAGGAATTAACCATGAAATTCCAACATGAGGGATAGGAGTATAAGTTCCAAGGCATCATAGCAGGCTCCCCTGAGATCATTAGTTCCCACCAAGTGGAAAATATCCTAAAAAAAGTTCATTCACAAATTATTGACCAACTTGATTCCATTCAAGTAGTCAAGACACCCTCTATGCATCCTGACCTCCACTCTATCCTCTCCAAACACCAAGCCATTTTTCCACTCCCCATGAATCTCCCCCTTATCATGGTGTTCATGATCATTCCATTCCTCTAGACCTAGGAAACCTTCCTCCCAATGTTCACCCTTATCATCATCCCTTTTCCAAAAAGAATGAAATTGAGAAAATTGTTCAAGAATTTCTCGAAGAAAGTGTTATCCATCCTAGTACCAACCCTTATTATTCTCATTTGGTCATGGTCGTCAAGAAAGAAGGCATTTGGCACATTTTCCCTAACTTTCGCACCCTCAACAAACTCACCATCAAAGACAAATTTCACACTCATGTCATTGATGGCATGTTAGACGAATTTAGTGGTGCTCATTACTTTACTAAAATTAATATTGATTCTGGCTTCCACCAGATACATACGAAAGAGGCAGACATTACCAAGAATGCATTTACAATTCATGAAGGTCACTATGATTTCTTGTTCATGCCCTTTGGTCTGTGTAATGCCCTCTCAAATTTCCAAAATCTCATGAATCATGTCTTCCACCCTTTCCTCTGTCATTTTGTCTTAGTTTTCTTTGATGATATTCTCATCTAAAGTAAAACTTGGAAACCCCATCTAGACCATGTGGATCAAGTTCTCACCACAAATGTTTGCTCAAATAGTCTAAAGGTGTATTTCGATCCTCGAAAGTGGAGTACCTGGGTCATATTATCGGCAAGGATGGTGTATGGGTGGATCCTAAGAAAATTGCAGCTATGAAGGATTGGCTTCACCCTAAAAAATTTAAGGATTTTCATGGTTTTATGGGTTTAACTGACTATTATCTCAAGTTTGTTCAAAATTATGGTGTTGGGAAGGCATTTTTTGATACAATTTTGAGAAAAATCTAAGTAATAAGGAATTGTGTAGAAGGAAGGATTCGTACATATGGAATGTGTTATCGGGCTAATTGTTAAGTGCGGACACAAACCAATCCCCCTAGCTTCACTACGAAACTAGAACAAAACAAGATAGTACACTACTCTTTCCTTAGATTTCAATTATCAAATGAGAAATGGATCTAGAACATACCTTTTAAATATCGAAGATCCAACTTCGCCAATGCAATCCAAGCTCTGTCACGAGGCTTATGGAGAAATATATGAAAATAAACACAAGCCAATGAAGATAAGAATAACAGAGTCCATTTGATATGAAACTATGTACGTGATCAAGGAATCATACAATATGGACTAATAACATTCATATAGGAAAGAAAAACATATATGTATTAAAGAATGTGGAAGAAAGATACAACCAGAAACCTTGATGTCGTTAGGTTCCTTCCAATAATTCCTTTCTTCCCACACACTTCTAATCCACGTATTCTAAGACTGTAGATCGGATAGCTACTCACAATCTATCTTGACAAAGTAAAGCTCAAAGCCAACATACAGGCTCCAAAAACTCCAAGCTACAAAACTCAATAACAAGTTAATCTAACTTTCTCCATGAGAGCTCTTCTCCTTTTATAAGCTGAAGAGGATAAGGTGAGGAGGTTAGGATGATCCCACTAAATCATGAAAGCGAGTAAGATCCAAACCGTTTGGAGGCCACCTCACCATAGAATATTCTCCTTCTAGAAGCATTGAGAAGACGCTCGTTTTTCCCACGTACAAGAATATTCGCACCCTAGCTATAGTGCAGCCTGCAGAAACTCTGCAATCTATCTTTAGAGAAATGTGCGTAAATCAGGCATTGCTGCACCCTATGTATAGATAAGCCTACAAAATTCTTCCTTAATAGGGTTTTTTACAAAGGAAAATACAACTTCTTCTCTCACGAAAAGTTCTTCTCCTTTCTTTCTTTAGTAATTCAAGTCACTGATCCTTCTAAAGACAAAGGATAGGTTTACACCATTAACGATCATAAGGGTGACGAAAATAATGTGTAACAGAGAGCCCCCCAATGTATGAAGTTAGAACAGAGTGATAGCTGAAATAATTTGTCGAGTGTGTGTAGGGAACAAGGAACACGTCGGTCGGAAACCTGCCAACAAACAAGGAAACATAGTACATTAATATATCATCACTGAGGTGGGCATTCCCTTACTCAAAACATAAATGACTCAAAGCATAGATGGTGACATGCAGAGATCCATGTCAAGTCAGACAGGTCATGGCCACCAAACATACACTATGGATCCATGCCAATATGACTCAAATCTGAACATAACCACCAAAAATACACCATGGATCTTTGTGTTAAAGACTCAAATTTGAACATAGCCATGAGACATACATTATGGATCTATGCAATAGTACAATATGAATATACTCCAATGCATCCTAAATCTTTTAGAAAGGATCCAGGGTCTTCATCTCCACCACTCTATAGTACGAATCTAACCATGTGAATACATTTGATGAAGTCGAACATGGTAGAAACTGTTGGATTATTGAGAGGGGGGGTGAATCAGTAATAGTGTAATTATAATCCTTTTCCTTCAAATGTTATATCAATGTAGAATTATTATCCAATAATGAGTAATAAGAAATAAACAATCACACACATACACAGAACACCAGTGTTTTACGTGGAAACCCAAATCGGGAGAAAACCACGGAATAATTTTTCTTATATGTCTTTAAAAAATTCATTCGTTGGAAGAACCAACTTCCTTTGTTTTCTAGCTGCAACTGGAAGGAGGCTCCAACCCCCTATTTTCTCAGGCTACAACCTAAGGGAAGATCCAACTACCCAATTCTCTGGCTACAACCAGAAGGAGGCTACAACCCCCTATGTTCTCTAGCTACAACTGGAAGGTGGATACAACCACCTATCCTTGCCCCATCCAACCGCCCTAAAGTAGAAGTAGAATGATGGAACCACTATCAACTTGTCACTATGAGATATATTGTTGTACAACTATATCAACCTGTACCACTGCCCTGTATCCAATCTGTACAGCTGCCCTGTAATCAAACCGTACCTGAACTGAACATGTATCTACAGAACTATAAAAGATATGTGACCTGTAGTGATGTAGCCCATGTATGTACGTGCCCTATCTGTTGTCCAGCCTGTGTATTCCTTTTGAAACTAGGGTTTCCTTTCACTTGAAAACTTTTGACCCTTTGTAACTTCTTTCACATAGATTTGTAACCTATCACTGTATCCAAACTATAACTGTACCCTATGCATGCATCCTCATACATAACCTCTACTCAAGGCAAGTATGTATCTCTCTAGTCATGTGCCATATAGGTATGTGTAATCATGAATAAGGATAATATCCCTCACACAATCTTAGTCATCAACCCCTTTCTGACATTCAACTTCTCAATACATCAATAAATACAAGATCTCAACCATGTACCATAAAAACTCTTAGCCATATGCCAAGAAATACAAGATGTGCCTCAACAAGAAGTATTAATGATAAATATACCAGCATTGTATTTCTGTAGGTCATACTTTTACATAAGATCCCATGTAGTCACTAGTCTCTCTAGGGAGAATGCTCAAATCTCCATTTTCATTACTCATGCATACATCAAAATACAACTATTCATAGAAATAAGACATACATTTTGAACCAATGGATGGATTTGATGTATCTGAGCACTCTAGACCTTCCTGGGAGCTTGATCTCAGAATCTAGAACCTCTTCACCTTCATCTTCTCAAGTTTCATGGCTTTATCAACATGTACTCACCCTATACATAGCCATCCCGCGTACATATGCTCCCTATACAAAGACAACCCACGTACTATACACACACTATACACAGACAACCCGCGTATGCCTCAAAAAATGGGGTTTTCTGTAAATCCAAGAATTTCGCCGTTAACCCTTCCTTCTACCTCAGACGTTCGCCACTTCAGATGTATCCACAAGTATTTACAAGAAGCTTTACACAAGAAAATAGATATACAAAATGTACAAGTGTGTTCTTAATGAGTGAGCTTTGGCTCTTATTTATATCTTCATGTAGCATTACAATTTCCTTATTTTAGGGCTTCTTCATTTAAAATAAATTCTTTTTCAAAGCACTTTGACCCTTAGAGTCTTCTATAAGACTCATGAGGGGTTCTCCAATGTCATATGGTCATAAATCACTAACCGTGAGGAGTTATGTGACGTTCCACATACCACCAGAAATGGAATGACAAGCACTATCCATATAGGATATTTTCATTGAAAAATTCATTGTCCTTCATCTCATTATTCCACAATTAAGCATGGTTTCTCTCACTCTGTAAAGTGTCTTCCCATGAGGGATTTCACCATAAGGGGACCACTTTGGAGTTCATCCATATTTACTTCTTATCAACCATGACAAAACAATAATGAGTCATCTTTACATCAAACAATATTGGGTCCATTACCCAAAAAAAAATTCTATGGGGATTTATTCAAGGGTTGACATCAATGACAACCAACCTTAATAAACAATATCCCCCTTTGGCATTGATGGAAACACTCTGATGCAACATTGAAATCATATCATTCATGATCCCCCTGGAACCATGCCTCTATTCTCTGCATCTGATAAATCTGCTTCCCCTGGAACCATGCCTCTGTCCTCTGCATCTCATAGATATCTCCCCCTTTGTCATCAATGGCAAAGGTATATTTCCATTCAGGGTTGCTCCCCCTGACTGAACGTTCCTCTTGTGGTGCTTCCTCATGTAAATCTAAGACATCTAAGATAAGCATTAAAAAAACATTCGAAAATAATTCATTTTGGAGTAGAAATAACTCCAAGTCTTTGGTGAAGATATTCAAAGGCTTCCTATGGAAGTGGCTTTGTAAATATATCTTCCACTTGTTCTTTTGTTCCCACATACTCAACTCTGATATTCTTTTCTGCAACCTGCTCCCGTCGAAAATGATACTTGATTGGAATGTGATTCATCTTGGAGTGCATCACTGGTTTCTCGAGATACTGATGGTGCTTGTATTATCACAATAGATTTGAATGGGCTCATCATAGTCAACCCGTATATCTGTCAAAGTTTGTTTCATCCAATGAATCTGTGTACAATATGATGTTGTTGCAATATACTCTACCTTGGCTGTAGATAAAGATATTGATGATTGTTTCTTTCTTAGCCATGATACTAAACACTCACCCAAGTAGAACACTGCTCCACTAGTGCTTCATCGCTCATCAATACAACATGCCCAATCTCCATCTGTGTAGGAAATAAGTGATAGATCATTTCCTTTTGGATACCATAATCCAAACTATTTTGTTCCTTTGAGATATTTGAAAATCCTCTTCACTACTAATACATGTGATTCCTTTGGTGCTTCTTGAAATCGTGCCACTTGTCCAACTGCCTACAATACATCTGGTTTGGATGATGTCACATATGGTAGGCTGCCAATCATTGACCTGTATTTCCTCTAATCTGTAGACCTCGAATCATCATCTTTGCTCAACTTGCAACTAGTTTGCATGGGAGTGATAACTGGTTTGCAATCTTCCATTATGAACTTCTTTAGAATTTTTTTGATATACTTGGTTTGAGAAATAAAAATTCCTTGGTTTCTTTGACGTATCTGAAGTCCCAGAAAGAAGGATAGTTCTCCAAGTAACGACATTTCAAATTCATTTTGCATATATTTTGCAAATTTTTGGCTTAACATGTCATCATCACTACCAAAAATAATATCATCAACATAAACTTCAATTAGTAAAATATTACCTTGACTTACCTTGATGTAGAGGTTGTTGTCTGCACTTCCTTTTCTGAACCCTTCCTACTACAGATACTTATCCAGTCTAGAGTACCATGCTCTAGGAGCCTGTTTTAGACCATATAGGGCCTTCTTTAATTTACACACATAATCTGTGTTCTCTGAAAACTGAAATCCTTTTGGTTATTCAATGTATACTTCTTCTTCAAGCTCCCCATTCAGAAAAGATGATTTTACATCCATCTGATATACTTTAACATTTTTAGAGCATGCATAAGATAAAAGCAAAATGATTGCTTCCATTCTGGAAACTGGGGAAAATTTCTCTTCAAAGTCGATTCCTTCAATCTGTGCATATCCTTTACATACAGATCTAGATTTGTTCCTTGTAACCTGTTCATCTTCTTTCAATTTATTCCTGAAAACCCATTCTGTGTCGATCACATTCTTATTCTTTGCTCTTGGAACCAATTCCCAAGTGTCATTTTTCTCTATTTGATCAAATTCTTCATCCATGGCCTTATTCCAAAATTCATCCTTGTTGGCGTCTTCAAAACAGTTTGATTCAATTGTAGATAAGAGTGTCGGGTGTGTTTGTTCTGGTGAACGGATTTTTCTTCTAGTCTCAATTCCTGCATCTTTGTTCCCAATAATTTGATCTGAAGGATTATTCTTCTGTACTCGTTTACTGGGTGTCTTTGGAGACACTTGCTGAACTTGCTCTTCTCTTTTGTCAGGTTCTCTTCATCTTCCTCTTCTACTTCTTTTTCATCTTGTTCTTCGAAACATTGCTCCATTGATTTATTTTCTTCTTCCTTTGATTTTGGTCTTCCTGTTTCATCAATTGTTACGTTGATGCTTTCCACAAATTTGTTTAATCTTAGATTGTAAGACTTGTATGCTTTCCTTGTACTTGAGTAACCAAAAATTATTCCTTTGTCCACACGAGAGTCAAACTTTCCCATTCTCCCATCTTCTCTTTTGATGTAGCATTTGCTTCGAAAAACTCTGAAGTGCTTCACATTTTCTGTTCTTCCTTTCCATAACTCGTAGGGAGTTTTATCAGTGTTGTTTCTGAGCATTACTCTATTTTGAATGTGAATTGTTGCATGTACTTCTTGTCTCCAAAATATATCTATCAATTTGGAATCCATTATCTTTGTTCAAGCCATTTCTTGTATTGTCCTGTTCTTTCTTTCAACAACTCCATTTTGTTGAGGTGTCTTGGCAATGAAGAATTTCCTTTTTATTCCATGACTGTTGCAGTAGTCCATAAATTATTTTGAAGTGAACTCTCCTCCATTATTAGATCCCTAGCATTTGATTCTTGAATCCATCTCATTTTCAACCATTTCCTTGTAGATCTTGAAGTTTTCAAAAGATTATGACTTGTTCTTGAGAAAGGAAACTACAATCATTCTTGTATAATCATCAACTAATAACATAAATTATATCTCACCTTTTAATCCCTTTGTTGTAGTTGGTCCAACTAGATCAGTATGCACAATTTCAAGTGCTCTTGTTGTTGAATATTCCTTTGATTTGAACCTGGGCTTTGTTTTCTTTCCTTCTTGACAATGCTTGCATAAAGTGTTGGTTGTTTTCATGATCTCGGGCATTTCTCTAACTGCTTCTCTTTTGCTGACTTTGACAAGGTTATAAAAGTGCATGTGACCCATTCTTATGTGCCATAGCCAAATTTCATCTTCCTTTCCTAGACAACACTTTTCATTTCCAATTTCACTTAACACATATATGTTGTTTGAAGTTCTTGCAGCTGTACCGACCAATTTACCTGAACCTTCTCTTCTTATCTCACACTTTTGTGAATCGAAAGTAACTTTATGACCTTGGTAACACCTTTCACTGACACTTAGAAGATTATGTTTCATATCTTCTACCAATAGAACATTTTGTGCCTTTTCATTCTTGTTCCCAATTCAGACTGTGCCTTCTCCAATGATTTTGGCTAAATTATCATTTCTGAAGGATACTGACCCATTTCTTTCCTTTCACAATGTAAGAATTTTTTTTCTATCACCTGTCATGTGTTTTGACCACCCACTGTCAACATACCAACCATGTTTCTTATGCTTAGCTTGTAGAGAGATTGTGCATTCTTCATTGCTATATTGATCTTGCTTTCTTATCCATGTCATTTTCTGAGGTTCTTGTCTGTGACTGTTGTTATTATGTTGATAATCTTTAGGAGGGACTGTTATTATGCAATCTTTGGCCATGTGTACAAAGTTGTTACATTTGTAACATTCCAGTTCAGTGCTCAAGGATTCAAACCTGTTGTAAATTCTTCTTTGTGTTTCACTAGGTCTTCTTGAATAACCCCTTTGTGTATGACTCTCAAAATTGTTATTGTTCCTGTTGTTAGCTCTACAATTTACAACTTGATGTCCAAAATTTATACATGCATAACATAAACCAAAAAATATAGTTTGATACTTTACATGCATAACATAAACCAAAAATATAGTTTGATCTGGGAGTTGAAGATATTCTAAAGGGAGGTGCTCTTATGAATCCTTCTTCTTCTGAGGCCTATTTGTCCTGTTGATTCTGAAATTCAAATCTTCCTCGGTGGAGTGTCCCTCTAATATTCCTTATATATATATTCCTCTCCTTTGATTGTTTCACATGCATATTTGATTTTGTTTACTTTTGTTGTTTTGAGATTGATCCATTTTTCTGTCTAATTTTATCCAAGTCCGCACTTGTCAAGATGAGATTTTGACTCGATAATGTCATCCAAAGTTATTCTGCATATTTCTTTTGAATATCCTTTTCTTAATGTGACAATCTCTTCTTCCAAGTTTGCGATGATCCCGTATGCTTTCTTCTAGTTGTTCTTTGAGTGCTTCTTCAATTCTTTCATCTCTCTCATTTGAAATTTCCAATTTTGTGATCATTTTTTTCTTGTTCTTGAGTGTCTTTTTTATTGTTTAGTTCTCATTGTAGTTTCTTGTTCTTCTTCTTTCTCTGGATAAATTTGTATATAATACACTATTCTCAAAAGTCAACTTTTGCCTCAATTTTCTCTTCTCAGACTTCATATTCTTCTTTGAGTCTCTTTGTCGAAGTCTTTATTGCCATGTGAATATAACTCTTCCTGCTCTCAATTGCTATTGACTTCATCTTCATCCTGATGATGATGTCTTTGATCCATATAAGATTTTCTTGAAATCTTCTTTGTAGTTCTCCTTGTCTTTATATGTGTGTTTGCATTTTGAGTAACCTCATCATTTTATTTTTCTTATCGTAGACATTTATGAGCTACAAACACCAATACCATCACAATTAAAAACAAATTAAAGGAAGCTTACCTCTATACCTACCCGTTGGTTCCCCTTGTTCAGCCTTTGACTAAGTTGGCCACTTCTTCTTCATATTCCAAGATGTCGTTGTCGCTTATATGGTATATTCTTCTTGTTCCTTTTGTTTTTCTCTTTGATCTTTGGATGCTTTGAAGGTTGCTTCTTTTACATCTCCGATTTTCCTGTCGCTTCCTTAATCTCATGCTATGAAGATTCAATGTAGTTCATTCATTCTTATTGATTTTAGATCCGATCTTCTTCTAGTGCTGATATATTATGGTTGAATCTCATAGGAAGAGATCTTTAGTACCTTTTGAACAATCACAGATTATTCGATTTCTTGTCCCAGTCCTATGATTTCATTCATCGTTTACCGACCTCGTAGCAGTTGTGGTTGTAGATATCTTCATCTTCCTTCCTCATGAAGTTGTTCAAACTAACCTCTGTGAAGTTTGAAGCTTTGTTTCTTTGACTTTTGAATCTCCTATAAATGTTTCCAACCTTGTCCCAAATCTCTTTAGTAGATTTACAATGTGCAACTTTGGTGAATACCATATCACTGAAACCATTCAAAAAGTGCATTTATGTCTTTGGTTTTTAGAATTATTCTCACCGTGTTTCACTTCTTTATCATTTGTTGGTGGAACTCTGGTGTTGTGTATCCATCTGCTACAATTGATTTGAAACTCTTGTGCTTGTATACATGTCTTCATCCCTATGCTCTAAAATGCATAATTTCTTTCCAGACCAAACTGTGTTATTCCATTTGTATATGAAGTTGGTACTCTCCATGAACTACCTTGGTTAAACTAATTGAAGGAACCTTCTCTCATACCAATTGTTGGATTACTTTCAAGAGGGTGAATCACCATTAGCGTACTATAATCCTTTTTTCTCAAATTTTATATCAATGTAGAATTATTATCCAATAATGAGTAATAAGAAATAAGCAATCACACACATGCAAAGTACAACAGTGTTTTACGTGGAAATCTAAACCAAGAGAAAGTACCGGAATGGTTTTTATTATATGTGTTGAAGAATTACATTCATTGAAGGCACCAACTTCCTTTTGTTTCTTGCTGCAACTGAAGGAGGCTCCAATCCCTGGTTTCTCAAGGTTACAACCTGAGGGAAGCTCCAACTCCCTCACCCTTCCTCAAGCAACTAGAAGCAAGCAACCCCATATGTTCTCCGGACACAACCGGAAGGTGGATACAACCACCCATTCCGTCTCCGGCCCAACCAATCTCGGGTTAAGGAGAATTAGAATTATGGATATGATCACAACTCCATTGTCACTGTGATATATAATGTTGTACAACTATATCAACATGTACCACTTCCCTATATCCAATCTATACAACTACTCTGTAATCAAACTGCACTTAAATCCAAACATGTATTTACAAAAAATACAACAGACATACATGACCTTATAGTGATGTAGCCCTGGTATGTATCGGTTCCTATCTGCTATGTAGCATGTGTATGCCTTTTGAAAATAGGGTTTCTTTTCACTTGAAAAATTTTGACCTTCTGTAACTTATTTCACATATAGTCTCTGTAGAACCTCTCACCGTATCCAGACCTGTATCGAGACTGTATGCATCCTCATACATAACCCTACTCAAGGCAAGTATGTCTCTCTCTTAGTCATGTGCCATATAGGTATGTGTAATCATGAACAAGTATAATATCCCTCACATGATCTTAGTCATCAACGCCTTTTTGATATCTGCCCAACTTCAATACATCAATAAATACACAATATCTCAACCATGTACCATAAAACCTAGCCATATGCCAAGAAATACAATGTGTCTCAAAAAGAAGTATCAATGATAGATATACTAGCATAAGGATGAAGACATAGTAACAGCATGGATTTCAAGTTTGTAATCAATTGTAGATGGATACACATCACCAACAGTTCCACCAAGATCAAATGACAAAAGCAATGAAACTCGGGTGAGAATAATCTAAAGTTTATAAAATGCACTTCTTTGAGATGGTCTCAGTGATATATTATTCACCAAAGTTGCACACATTGTAAATCATAAAGAGATTTTGGACAAACTTCGAAATATTTATGAAGGAGATTCAAAAGTCAGCAACAAAGCTTCAAACTTACATAAGGTTCTAACAACTAAAATGAAGGAAGATGAAGATATCACAGCCTACTTCTTGTCGATGAAATAGTGAATGCAATCATAGGGATTGGGAGAAGAAATAGAAGAATTAAAAGGTACCAAGATATCTTCCCCATGAGACAACCTTAAGATATCAGCACTAGAAGAAAGATCGGATATAAACTCAATAAGCATGGAAGAATTGTAATGAATCTTCATAGCATATGAGATGAGTAATGTGAAAATCTAGATGTAAAAGCAAGGTCTCTCAAAGCATCCAAAAAGATCAAAGCAAAGAAAAAGGAACAAGTAAGAATATAGCAACAACAGCGACGCCTCGGAAGATGATGAAGTTATACAACTCTCTGAAAAGACTCAACAAGGGAACCAACGGTAGGTACAGAGGTAAGCTTCCTTTAATTTGTCTTAATTAGAATGGTATTGGTCATTTTGTTAACAAAATGTCCCTTATAAGAAAGAGAAATGATGAAGGTTACCGTAGACAAACATATAAAGGTAAAAGAACTACAAAGAATTTTTTCCAGAAAAAAACTTTTCAATTAAAGAAGACATCTCATCATGAGATGAAGATGAAGTCATTGCTGAAACAGAGAGTTTTATTCACCTGTAGTAGAAGAACTGATAAAGAAGACTCAAGAAGAATAAGGAAGGAGCATATGAAGAATAAATTGAAGAGGCATGTTGAATCTTCCGAGAAGAATTAATGAGTTTCATAGAAGTTACTAGAAGAGAAAAGAAGAAAACAAGAAACTACAAGCATACATAACTAGATAAGGAAAAAGACACTCAAGAACTAGGAACAAATGATCACAAAATTGAAGGTTCAAATAGAAGAAGATAAAAATTTGAAGAAGCAGCACCTCCAAAGAATACCTAGGAAGGAAAGGACATGATCATTGGAAACCTAGAAGCAGAGATTGTCACACTAAGAAAGGATATTCAAAAGAAAATATGCATAATAGCTCAAAAAGTTTTGGATGACACATCGCTAAATAAAATATTATCTCTTGACAAGTCCGACTTGATACAACGCATGTAAAAGGGATCAAGATCAAAAACAACAAAGCAAGAAACAACCAAAAATTCTATGCAGAAACAATCAAAGGGGATAAAAAGATATACAAGGAAGATTACAGGACACCTCCATCGAAGATTCAAATTTCAAAAATCAACAACGAGACAGTTTCAAGAAGAAGAAGGATTCATAAGAAGCAACTCCTTCATAAGATCTTCAACTACTAGGTATCAAACCATATTTTTGGTTTATGTTATGCATAATACTTTAGACATAAAGTTGTAAATGGCAGAGCTAACAACAGAACAATAACAACTTTGAGAGACATACAACAAAAGGGGTTATTCAAGAAGACCTAGTGAAACATGTAGAAGAATTCTAAGGATAGGTTTGAATCCTTGATAATTGAAGTGGAATGTTACAATGTAACAATTTTGGACACATGGCCAAAATGAATGACAGTCCCTCCTAAAGAACCCTGCCAACAAAGTCACAAACAAGAACCCAGAAAATGACATGGATAAGAAAGCAAGATTAGTATAGCAATGAAGAATGCATAGTCGCTTCCACAAGCTAAATAGAAGAAACGTGGTTGGTATGTTACCAATGGATGTTCAAAACACATGACAGGTGATAGAGACAAGTTTCATGCATTTAAAGGAAAGATGGAACTTTCCTCCTTGGAGCCGATGATTCATCCAAAATCATTGAAAAGGCACAATCTGAATTGGGAACAAGAATGAAAAGGCGTAAAATGTTCTACTAGTAGAAGATATGAAACATAATATTTTAAGTGAGTCAAATGTGCGACCAAGGTCATAAAGTTAATTTCAAGATTCACAAAAGTGTGAGAGATAAAAAAGAAGGTTCAGAAAAATTGATCGCTACAAATGCAAGAACTCAAGCAACATATATGTGTTAAGAGAAATTGAAATGAAAAGTGTTGGTTCAGGGAAAGGAAGATGAAAGTTGATATAATAGAAGTAGCAATGGGTCACATGAATTTTGATAAACTTGTCAAAGTCAGCAAAAGAGAAGTAGATAGAGAAATGCCCCAGATCACGAAACCAACCAAAACTTTATGCAAGCATTGCCAACAAGGAAAGAAAACAAAGACCATGTTAAAATCAAAGGAATATTCAACAACAAAACCACTGGAAATTGTGCATACTGATCTAGTTGGACCAACTAAAACAAAAGGCTTAAAAGGTGAGAGATATTTTATGTTATTAGTTGATGATTATACAAGAATGACTACAGTTTGCTTTCTCAAGAACAAATCATAAGCTTTTGAAAATTTCAAGATCTACAAGGAAATGGTTGAAAATGAGATGAATTCAAGAGTCAAATGCTTAAGATTGGATAATGGAGGAGAATTCACCTCAAAGGAATTTATGGACTACTACAGAAATCATGGAATAAAAAGGCAATTCTCCGTCGCTAGGACACCTCAACAGAATGGGGTTGTTGAAAGAAAGAATAGGACAGTACAAGAAATGTCTCGAACAATGATAATGGATTCAAAGTTGACAGATATGTTTTGGACACAGGCAGTGCATACAATAGTTCACATTCAAAACAGAGTAATGCTCAGAAACAACACTGATAAAACTCCATACGAGATATGGAAAGGAAGACCAGCAAATGCGAAGCACTTCATAGTTTTTGGAAGCAAATGCTACATCAAAAGAGAAGATGGAAGAATGGGAAAGTTTGACTCTCATGTGGACAAAGGAATACTTGTTGGTTACTCAAGTACAAGGAAAGCATACAAGTGTTGCAATCTAAGATTAAACAAAGTTG
>SNQJ01S0193265.1:14339-24383 GCA_010110895.2 Picea sitchensis | reverse complement strand
ATAATCAAAGTCTGAATAGTTACACTGTAAAATACATAGGTTCCACATTCATTTTAGGATGATAACAAAAACTAAGACATTTAACTCTAAAATTCTGGACTCTTAGACATCTCTTTAAGATAGATCACTTCATACCTGCAATTCAAACCTGCAAAAAAAACAGAATTCAAAAATAAAAAATTTACAATTCAAACATGTGAAATAATACACAATTCAAAAATTGTGATTAAAACAAAATTGACATACATACCAAAAGAGTTATGTCTCATCCTCCAACATACTATTTCCCATAAAATATATTGTAAACATATTTTCCACCAAATACAATCTAGACATATTTAATAAAAATAAATAAAAATAACACATATTAGCATATATACTGTAACTAAATATTAAATAAACAATAAGAAGTAATAACATACCCAACCACACTTAAACAGATTTAAGATAGTTACTCTCCACATTAAACATACATGATTTAAACAATTTGTAAATCTTATCTAAAATCTTAAAAAAAATTAAAGAGAAAAAATATTTTCTTGGTAAAAAACATTGTGAGTTAGAGTTAGATAATAATCTGAAAACAAATATAGAACTTTGTATGAACAAAGTTCACAAATCTCCATATTAAGTCATTCTTCTAATGAAATACTTATCTTCTTGTGGATAAAGTCCCAAATCCTCCAGGTGAAATTCTCCTTGTGAATAAGGTCTTAAATCCTTCAGGTGAAATTCTCATCCCAGGTGATGTTATTATGTTCTTGGTAAAACAAATTGTGAGTTAGAGTTAGATAATAATCTGAAAATACATATAGAATTGTGTATGAAGAAAATTCACAAATCTCCATATTAATTCATTCTTCCAATGAAATACTTATCTCCTTGTGGATAAAGTCTCAAATCTTTTAGGTGAAATTCTCCTTGTGGATAAAGTCTCAAATCCTTCAGAAATTCTCATCCCAAGTGATGTTATTTGATCATATTTACACAACAATAAAATACTAATCTCCTCAGCAGTAAAATACTTCTCTCCTCTTCTGCGGTGGTCATATAATCAAATTCTATGATGCCCTTTAAAATTAAAGGACTCATAAATCTCCATATTAAGTCATTCTTCCAAAAAACTACTTATATCTAAAACAAATCACAAATCTTCATTTTAAAAACCATTCTTCTGGAAAATATTTATCTCCTCTTTCTATGGTGAAATAGATGTTCTCATATAATCTTGTATGTACATGAAGAAAACACAAATCTGCACATGTATATTAAGTCATTCTTCAAAAATCATTTAAATGGGATGTATTCATATTAGATATAATCAAATGCTCTTTGAAATTATTTGTGAGCTTATTTGTAAATTTACTTGAATGTTGGTTTTTTTTATTAATAACCACTTTAGTTAAGATTTTGACAATACCCTACAAAGAAGGAATTCACTTCGTTGTATGTAGAAAACACAAATGTTCATACTACTCCATTCTTGGACAAGAAAGAAATGAATGCAATCGAAGAAAATTTAGAAACTTTCTCTTTTCTAATGTGGGATAGAGTTTGTTCTCAAATAATCAAATGTTGAAGTTCAAAATTAGGTCTTCATCATAATCTAACCTTAAATAAGTTTGAATGTACACCATTTAAGACAACGATAAACTTATCTAGGGGTTCTATATATTTCAAAATAATTGATCAAAGTGTTGAATAGGAAAGGCTAAACTAAAAATTTGAGAAAACAAAAATTTGATATAAGTAAAAAACATACATTTATGAATCATCCTGAATAAACACATTCTTCCAAAATCTGGGTGCTTTCTCTACTTCCTCCTCAATCTCAATATCCCTCCCAAACACACTCTCAGGTACTCTCTTCTCCACATTAGCCTATATAAAACATTTCAAATTTGAAAATTTGAAAAATTAAATTTAAATGATTATAACACATTAAATTTAAATGATTTTAACACACTAAATGATACATGTGAACTCTCACCCTCTTCAAACTCTCCCAATGAGAATTGAGACAAGCCTTCTCAAGTAGTAGGATATGAAATAGAGATCTATGAACAACAAAACTAAGAACTAAATCTAAGATTCAATGTGTTCACATTTATACAAAATTATAAATGTTGTTGATCTCTTATTAAAAAGATTGGAAATTGAACAACTATTAGAAAACACATACCTGATTCAACCCATCCAAATTTAAACTTGTGGAATCAAGTCCCCTATTTACTGGAGATTCATTTAAAATATCTCCAAACTGCAATTAATGGAAATAACAACTCGATTATTTCTATAGATACAATGCTATCTAAATTTAGAATTAGAAGTAAACTATCATAAAATGCATAAAAAATTTACTAACTAGAACACATACCAATCTGTGGTTCGGGTCATCATTTTGAATGACCTTCTTCCAACCATCCTAGAAAAATCTTTCATACTCCAAAACATATTCTGTTGACATGGTCTCTAAATATGCATTTGTTTTATAAACAAATATGGCCTGGGAATTGGCTTTCTCTCGCTAACGATTCATGCCAACATCAACACCATAAAAAATCGCTTCCAAATTTTCCCCTATTGCATTCCTAGCCTCTTTTCCAACCTCTGATATAGCCTGCAACTCTGAATGTGAAGCAAATTCCGTTGTTGGGCGAAGTACTAAAGGTTGTCGAGGCCTCGATAATGTCGCATTTTGATATGCCCATTTGCGATCATATGTCCGTCCTTTACCAGTCCCATAATATTTGGATGGTAGACTAGTATAATCAAGGTGCATGTGCAAGAAAAACTCTGCATAAAATTGTCTTGCAAAATAGTGTGGAACCTCATCGTTCCATGGCAATTTCCCAAATGCCGTAAAAAATCTGTTATACACATGTCCTGCAATGTCAGGGTGCTTAAAATATTGCACCTTCAACATCTTCCGCTTTGGTCCATCTTTGAAATTGAACATCTAAATAGCGTCTTCTTAACTCTATTGTTTACTGTCTCCCATTTATCAGGGACCATCTCCTTAGACTTTCGCCGCCTCATTAGATCGACAAAACTGTCAGTGGTTAGCCCCATCTTCTGATATGTGTCCATAAAGTTTTTTATTGAATGGAAAATAATTTGCAAACTTTTTTTACTCTTGAGGGAGTTCCAAGACCACCAAATCATTTTCCAACCTCCTTTTAATACCTGAGCATCGCTCAAGTGTCATTGCTTGAGTAATCCCTTTCCAGGGAAGTTCATCACCAACATTTGAAGGATAGGTGGACGTAAGCATGTAATCTTTTGTTTCTTGATAATGCGGTCTCCTAAATTCACCTTCACCCTCTGCATTGACATTAGAATCTTCGTGACAACCACTCTCTCTTTCATTGTCGTCACTTGCTCTAAACTCCTTGTCTACACATACATTTGAAAGTAATTACAACATTTAACTTCACATAAATTTAAATACACAAAAATACAACAAAAATAAACAAAATCAAAGAAAATTACTAGAAATATTCTCTTGTCCTTAGGTATTCCCTACATTCTCAGGTGTAGAAGTATCAATGCGCAACCTATATAATAAGGTTTCATCCATAACACTTGCTTGAGCACATTATGCAGTTGATCTATTCACAGACTCATTTGAAAATCTCCTCTAACGAGATTGTTGTTGGTCACTCGGAGTCTTAGTCGAAGAAGGAGTTCTTATTCTTTCTTCTTAGGAGAACCTAGAGCATTTGTGAGGAATGTTTTGAGAATACCATGTCAACATCTCTCCTCAATATCTATTCACAATGCAGATTTTATCAATAAAACTGCAAATATGTACCCAAGTTCAAGCAATTAAAAACGCAGAGAGAAATTGAAGTTTCAATCAATCAAGCAGCAGAGGTACTCGTTCATAAGAAGGTGCAAAGACTAAACATTCAGACATGAATCAATCAACTCAAAGATAAGTAAGGGATAGACAGCAGGGCAAATACTTATCCTTCACTCATCATCCATGCACAGAAAAACAGAGCATTTGAATCTATAGGTCTTTAAACACCGAAGTGATGACCATCGATTTGGCTCTTGGCCAACTGCCCAGGCATGGACTGATGACTAAAGGGATAAGGGACAGAAGATAAAACAACAATATTTTCATAATAATCAATAAAACCCACACATAGAAGTCAATGAAATCAGAAGTTGGGTTCCCCAAGGGAAATCAATTCAGAAAAACAACAAGCAAGGGGAATACAAATACAAGTTAATAATTTATTAATGGTAGGAATGAGAAGCTTATCTTTAAGCACAATTTATTAAATTCCCTATAGTCTAGGACCATCCTTCGAGACTTGTCCTTATTTTTTACTAAGATCACTAGAGAAGAGAACACATTCTTGTTGAGACACATGATTTCAACTTCTAATATCCATTTACTCTATTTCACTCTTTTGAGAATATAAAAAGAAATAAAGTCTAACATTGAGTGGATAACTACCCAAAATTAAATCAATAGCATGTGCAGACTCTTTGAACATGGTTGAATCCACTAAGACCACATATATATTCCTTATAACATTTCTTTAAGATTCATTAAAATTTTCCTATGGTTGGATCCACTAAAAAAATGTATTAGAAAATTTCTTTAAGATTCCTTAAAATTTCCCTATGGTTGGATCCACTAAGACCACATATAATAAAATGCATTAGAATCCCCAAAACAAAGAGTTTAATCTTCATAACCTCACACACCCACTAATAACATCAACATAGGATATGAGGGTTATTCGTATTCCTAATATAAATTAAGATGAGGTGGAGCAAATGTAATATTTGTGAGGCTTAGTTGGAGTTAGAAATCTAGATAAAATATAGTCATATAAGGTGGAAATTCACGTTTATTGAGAGCAATCATGACAATAATTTCAAATGTAAGTGCATCATAACCTATTGTAAACATAGTAATGTGAATTTTAATGGGATATATATTAAGAAGAAGATGCAATTGAATGATTCTTAATTGTCACAAAATTTATGGTGGTAATGAAGCCTGTTTCTACAAATAGTAATGTAAGTTTTAATGGTGTATATATTTTGAAGAAGATGTAATTGAGTGAGTCTTAATTGTCACAAAATTAATGGTTCCAAATGGTAATGTCTATAGATATCCACACTCCCCTCGCGTTGTGGGAGGGTCATGCTATCCACACTCCTCTAGATGTGTGATGACTAATACTAGTTGTCTACTAGAAATGTTAGGTCGAAAGGTTTGATGCTTTCACATTTGGATTATATCTAGACTTAGATCAATATAGTCAAAACTCCAACATATTTCAACAAAGCAAGGGATGATAGATGCGAGATGAAATTAAGGGTTTAAAGGGAGGGGTGATTCTAAGTCAATTGAGGACCACATTTGGGATTCATTATGCCATTCCTTGTTTCCTCACATAGTTCCTACCATGTTTAAATTATAATAATTGAATTTTAAAGATGTTTGAATGTTGAATTATTATTATTTTTTTAATGAGGATTATTTGAAGTTTGATTTACTTTATTTATTTGTATGCATAATTAATTGTGAACATTTTAAAAATACGCATTAGGAACATCGCTTTTTATTATCGTCTACGTGTTAGATATGTGTGTACTAGTTATGCCTACATATCCAACAGACATACAATATTATGGTTCAATAAACACATTAATTACTAATGTCTAGGTTATTAATGAATTAATTAATAAGTTGCCAATTTGAAGTTATATTATATGAATATAAATATCATCAATAAGATAATCATTCAATAATTTTGGTCAATATGTGTGAAGTAATAAATGAGTATAATAATTAGTTCCCATCTAAGACTCTTTTATTTCTATATTAGACTTTATTACCCAAAATGAAGTATTCGTTATAATTATTCATTTAGTCAAAGGGTCACTACAATTGGAAAAGACCACCAAAGTGGGAGACTGGTTCCTTTTTGAGCAGTTTAATATGATAAGAGTCTATGGTTTGGAAGAGAATCCATATCAAAAGTGAGTGCTGAATTTGGTTGTTCTAGAGACCGAAAAAAGTGAAATTCAGTTAGTTACTGACTAAAAAGACAAGCATATTAAATTATATATTGATCGGATGAATTTCAAGGAAAAACCAAATCTACACAAGTAGGAGCAAAGACTAAACATTCAACCATTAATCAATCAGCTCAGAGATAAATAAGGGATAGACATTAGAGAAAATTATTATCCTTCACTCATCATCCATGCACAGAAGAGCAGAACATTTGAATCTATAGGTCTTTAAACACTAAAGTGATGACCGTCTATTCGGCTCTTGGTCGACTACTCAGGCACAGAATGATGACTAAAGGGATAAGGGATGAAAGATAAAAACAAAATCTTTTCATAATAATCAATAAAACCCACACAGAGAAGTCCTTGAAATCAGAAGTTGGGTTCGCCAAGGGATTTCCATTCAAATCAGAGGTTTATCATTCACAATGAAGAGTTTATCAATAAAAATGCAGAGATGTACCCAAGTTCAAGCAATTAAAACCACAAAGAGAAATCAAATTTTTAATTAATCAAGTCGTCGAGGTACTCACTCATAAGAAGGCACAAAGACTAAACATTCATCCATGAATCAATCAACTCAAAGATAAGTAAGGGATAGACAACAGGGAAAATTCTTATCATTCACTCATCATCCATGCACAGAAAAGGAGGGCATTTTAATCTATAGGTCTTTAAACATCGAAGTGACGACCGTCAATTTAGCTCATGGCCAACTGCTCAGGCATAAACTGATGACTAAAGGGATAAGGGACAGAAGATAAAACCACAATCTTTTCATAATAATCAATAAAACCCATACATAGAAGTCATTGAAATCAGAAGTTGGGTTCACCAAGGGAAATCAATTCAAAAAAAACAACAAGGAAGGGGATTGATTTCTTTATCATAATCATTCTCCATTATGGCTACTTAATCATTCTCCCTCATGGCTACTTAACACACTAGTAAGCAAATTCAAACATCAAATTGACTATTTATTTGATCACGTGACTAGCCTTTAATTTAATTTCTTGAATCATGCATAAATCCTTAGATACCCACATGACCCTACTAAAGAAGATCCAGCTACATGCACATTAATATAAAGTAGGATTGGTTTCAGTGGCCTGAAGGTGGTGTAAGGAATTTGTTCTTTGACAAAACCGAAGTAAACTCCACAACCATAATTTATGAAAAAATGTTTAGTTGTCTTTTCTAGTAACAAAACTTGTGTTATACTGGTCCCATTGGACCTTGACTTGATTAAAACATGTTGGGGCTACTAATATATTGATTGCATGTACCCCTATTTAGCAGACACCTTACTAAGTCCTGACTCTATGTTATTACCACTTGTAACTAAATTATCACAAAGACACATTTCTCTTATACATATCCACACTCCCCTCACGTTGTGGGAGGTTCATGCTATCCACACTCCCCTAGATGTGTGATGACTAATACTAGTTGTCTACTAGAGATGTTAGGTCGAAAGGTTTTATGCTTTCACATTTGGATTATATCTAGAGTTAGATCAATATAGTCGAAACTCCAACATATTTCAACAAAGGAAGGGATGGGAGATGTGAGATGGAATTAAGGGTTTAAAAGGAGGGGTGATTCTAATTCAATTGAGGATCACATTTGGGATTCGATATGCCATTCCTTGTTTCTTCACATAGTTCCTACCATGTTTAAATTATAATAATTCAATTTTAAAGATGGATGAATGTTGAATTATTATTCTTTCTTTAATGATGACTATTTGAAGTTTGATTTACTTTATTTATTTGTATGCATGCTTTGTTGTGAACATTTTAAAAATACGCATTAGGAACATCGCGTGTTATTACCGTCTATGTGTGAGATATGTGTGTGCTAGCTATGGCTACATATCCAACACACATACAATATTATGGTTCAATAAACACATTAGTTACTAATGTCTAGGTTATTAATGAATGAATTAATAAGTTGTCAATTTGAAGTTATATTATATGAATATAAATATCATCAATAAGATAAACATTCAATAACTTTGGTCAATATGTGTGAAGTAATAAATGAGTATAATAATTAGTTCTCATCTAAGACTCTTTTATTTCTATATTAGACTTTATTATCCCAAATGAAGTATTCGTTATAATTATTCCTTTAGTCAAAGGGTCACTACAATTGGAAAAGACCACCAAAGTGGGAGACTAGTTCCTTTTTGAGCAATTTACTATGATAAGAGTCTATGGTTTGGAAGAGAAGCCATATCAAAAGTAAGTGCTGAATTTGGTTATTCTAGAGACTAAAAAATGTGAAATTCAATCAGTTACTGACTAAAAATCCAAGCCTATTAAATTAAATATTGATCAGATAAATTTCAAGGAAAAACCAAATCTACACAAGTAGGTGCAAAGAATAAACATTCAGCCATGAATCAATCAACTCAGAGAGAAATAAGGGATAGAAATCATAGAAAATTCTTATCCTTCACTCATCATCCATGCACAAAAAAACAGAGCATTTGGATCTATATGTATTTAAACACCGAAGTGACGACCATCGATTTGGCTCCTGGATGACTGCTTAGGCACATACTGATGACTAAAGGGATAAGGGGTGAAAGATAAAAACACAATCTTTTCATAATAATCAATAAAACCCATATAGAGAAGTCATTGAAATCAGAAGTTGGGTTCGCCAAGGGATTTTCATTAAACTCAGAGGTTTATCATTCACAATGCAAAGTTTATCAATAAAAATGCAGAGATGTCCCCAAGTTCAAGCAATTAAAAATGTAGAGAGAAATCGAAGTTTTAATCAATCAAGCCGCAGAGGTACTCGCTCATAAGAAGGCGCAAAGACTTAGCCATGAATCAATCAAATGAAAGATAAGTAAGGGATAGACAGCAGGGAAAATTCTTATCATTCACTCATCATCCATGCACACAAAAGCAAGGCATTTTAATCTATACGTCTTTAAACACCGAAATGAAGACCATCGATTCGGCTGTTGGCCAATTTCTCAGGCACGAACTGATGACTAAAGGGATAAGGGACAAAAGATAAAACCACAATATTTTCATAATAATCAATACAACCCACACATAAAAGTCATTGAAATCAGAAGTTGGGTTTGCCAAGGGATATCAATTCAGAAAAAAAACAAGCAAGGGGATTGATTTCCTTATCATAATCATTCTCCCTCATGGATACTTAATCATTCTCCCTCATGGCTACTTAACACACTAGTAAGAAAATTCAAACATCAAATTGACTATTTATTTGATCACGTGACTAGCCTTTAATTCAATTTCCTGAATCATGCATAAATCCTTACATACCCACATGACCCTACTAAAGAAGATCCATCTACATGCACATTAATAGAAAATAGGATTGGTTTCAGTGGCCTAAAGGTGGTTTAAGTAATTTGCGCTTTGACAAAACCGAAGTAAACTCCACAACCATAATTTATGAAAAAACTTTTAGGTGTCTTTTCTAGTAACAAACCTTGTGTTATACTAGTCTCATTGGACCTTGACTTGATTAAAACATGTTGGGGCTACTAATATATTGATTGCATGTACCCCTATTTAGCAGGCACCTTACTAAGTCCCGACTCTATGTTATTACCACTTGTAACTAAATTATCACAGAGATACACTTCTATTATAGATATCCACACTCCCCTCACGTTGTGGGAGGGTCATGCTATCCACACTCCCATAGATGTGTGATGACTAATACTAGTTTTCTAGTAGAGATGTTAGGTCAAAAGGTTTGATGATTTCACATTTGGATTATATATAGAGTTAGATCAATATAGTCGAAACTCCAACATATTTCAACAAAGGAAGGGATGGGAGATGCGACATGGAATTAAGGGTTTAAAGGGACGGGTGATTCTAAGTCAATTGAGGATCACATTTGGGATTCTATATGTGATTCCTTGTTTCCTCACATAGTTCCTACCATGTTTAAATTATAATAATTCAATTTTAAAGATGGATGAATGTTGAA
>SNQJ01S0193264.1:0-17775 GCA_010110895.2 Picea sitchensis | reverse complement strand
GAGAGGCCTTGGGATGCAATACACATGGATTTTGTGTTGGGACTGCCAAGAACACAAAGAGGATTTGATTCCATATTTGTGGTGGTGGATAGATTTTCAAAGATGGCACACTTTATCCCATGCCAGAAGACTAGTGATGCAACACATGTTGCAAATCTATTTTTCAAGGAAGTTGTACGACTTCACTGTCTACCTAGAAGAATTGTCTCAGATAGAGACACAAAATTTGTTGGTCACTTTTGGAGAACACTGTGGAAGAAGTTGGGGACAGATTGTTCTTTCACATCAACTTATCACCCTTAGACAGATGGACAGACTGAGGTGGTAAACATGAGTTTGAGAAACCTATTTAAGAGTCTGGTTACTGAGCACCATAACCATTGGGATCATATTTTACCACAAGAAGAATTTGCATACAACGATTCACCAAACAGGAGCACTAGAAAGAGCCCATTCCAAATATTGTATGGAATGCAACCTAGGAGAGTATCTGAGTTGAGAGACTTGGAATAGAGTGATATCAGGAGCGCTGGATCAGAATATTTTTTTACAGAAATGGAGAGGATCCATAGCCAGATCAGAGGACAATTGCATAGTTATAACTAAGAGTAAAAATGTAGAGCTGATCAACATCGCAGAGAACTTCAATTTGAAGTAGGAGATCAGGTTCTGGCACATCTCAGGAAAGAAAGGTTACCTATGGGAACATATAACAAGTTAAAGATGAAGAAGATAGGGTCATGTAATATCTTGAGAAAGTTTGATGCAAATGCCTACGAGATTGAGTTGCTAGATGATGTGGGCATATCGTCGATATTCAATGTTTCAGACATGTATCCTTACAGGAAAGATGACACAGAGGGATCAGAAGACCAAGAGAAGTTCCAATGGGAGAAACAAATGCCTATAGTAGAAAAACCATAGATGGAGAAGATCGTTGATCAGAGGATCGACAAAAAGACCAGGAGGAAGACCTATTTTGAATATCTGGTCAAGTGGAAGGGACACCCAATAGAAGATGCCAGTTGGTAAAATGAAGATGATATCCAGAAGCATTGAAATTTGGTGCAGGAGCTTATGGATAGGAGTCCATGAAATTTTGTCAAGGGGATTATGATGCACAAGCATTGATGGAAAGCACACACAACAGGACCTATCAACGTCTAGGAATCTATACAAAATCTCAACATTGGCAATTGCAACAGATATTTTGAAGTAGGCCTTAACTCAGCGCCGAAAAAATCTTTTGAGGCATGCTTGAGCGATAGCGATCAAAGTGGGAGTTTCCACTCTAGATCTAGAATGCGGCTAGACTAGGATAGTCGTCAGGATAGATTTTGATGTAGACAAGTAGTCAAGGGGAACCCTAAGAACCCTCTGAGATAAATAGAGGTTATGTATGCCCAAATGAGGCTAGATGCAAGTTAGTAGGAGATTTTTGAGTTTCCATTTTTTGTTTTGATATAGTTGTAGACATTTTCATGTTTGAATATAACAAAGGAAAATTGACACAATGCATGGTGTGGACATTGCTTGCAATTCCATGTTATTGTGTTTTCATGAATGAATCAATGAAATTCATTATGAGTAGATGGAACTATGAATGTTAGGATAAGTTTCAATTGTTTCTCTTTTGTCGAGTGGTGCAAGGTGTGCACATTGAATGCAAGGAGTGCATTGATGGAATCTGTTTCGGTTTCGAAGCTCATAAGATATAGAACAAAAATTTCCCTTTGCAAGGCTTACAAAGAGACTGGTGCAAGGCATGCACAGTCATCCATAAGAATTCAAACCTTGCATAAATATCTAGTGCAAGGAGTGCATAGATATGAGATTCGACTAAGTGTCGAAGGGACTTTGCAAGAAGTCGAAGAACTAGAAAAGGAGAACACCAGGAGGGTGAGAGGAATTTCTCTTTGAGAAATCCTTCAGATCTGAGTTATCGAAATCCTTGAAACACAAGGAGTGCACAGGAAGTCAAAGTCTTCATGAAACCAAGCTCAGAAGGGATAATTATTTTCATAAGTGTGGACGATATCCAAGAAACAAACTCACCAGAAGGATAAAGGTTGAATCGTTTGAATCTTTTGAAAATCTTCTAAGTCTGAAGAAAGCATAAGCTCAGGGAGAAAGATTTGGACCTTCCGATCAATGTCCAAACAATGAGGAGCAAGCACAGAGGAGGAAAGATATCAGTCGTTTGGGTTGAGCACCAAATAATAGTAGTCGTCCGACCAAGGTAAAGTGCACTAGTGATAAGCTTTGAAAGTACACAGGAGGAGTGGGGTAGTGAAATTATGAAATCATTGGAACCGTCTATGAAGGAGGACACGTGGTGAGAGATCAACATTTCATTGACTCGCAATGGGGAAAGGTCAAATGGAAGAGCCGTGAGGATTCATGAAATACGAGTTCATGACTTGATCGCAACTGTCGATCGAAGGAAGATCGTGGATCATAGATTTGGTCTTGTCGGGAGTTCACAACTCAGGAAATCAGAGGTAAGAGTTATGGGAACTCGTGAAATCTGAGTTCAAGATTTGATCTGAGCCATCAGATCGAGGACAGAGTGGGCCGCTGATTTTTCAGGGAGATATTGGGAGTTTGGATATCGAGATAAGGGAGGTGAGCGGTCCTCTAACTTTGCAAAATGAAAAATCCCAATACACGAAAAGGAGACCAGGATCGTTGGATCGAGGGGATTGTGGACCATTGATCAAATAAGCAAAACTCGCAAGTTTGGGTTTTGGGAGGATGAGAAAGAGGGCTTTGTGAAATGCTAAATCATGAAGCGGTCGAAATATTAGCCCATGGTCATAGCGAAGGGTCACATCGATGAAGGAGAATAGAGGGGCTATCACATGCTAGGCTCTTATCGGGATTTCGGAGGTCGGGAGAGTCGGGGTGACTAACATGYGAAGACCCGATACGTGAAATCGTGAAACGCCTTTTGATTTAGGCGAGTGGTTATAGCTATGGTCACAATAAGGAAGGGGTGTAGCAAGAGAAGAGCTAGTGCCCGATTGGCATATGTTGAGCAATGCTTAGGAGAGAACCTGCGGGTCTCATACAACCTGCGTATTTGGATAAAGGACCTGTGTAAGTGGGTTTGGGGTCTAGCCGAGACCCAAAGAGTCAATCATACTCAGTTTCTTGATCGATCCTAGACCGAGAAGTCACGCAGGCCTTATGAGAGAAGGGGAGTCTGCATCAAGAGATATGATCTTCAATGTGTTCATTGTGAAAAGAACAGGTCACATGAAGCAAATACATGCAAAATCCTGTGGGAAAAGATCAAAGACAAGTAGGAACAAAAGGAATACAAAGGTGAATCTCCTGAATCTTCTCATTTTGTTGTTTGTCAATGCAATATTGGAATTAATGAAGATTTGTTCAAATCTTCATTTAATTCTTGAAGAGATGTATAGTTGCTTGACATTGGTGCTACATGCCACATGAAATTAGGAGAGTTTTCTTTGAATAATTTAACGGTAATGTAGAAGGTACAATGTAATTTGTATATAAATGAAGTCTCAAACCTACATGAATTTGGCACCATCGGGGTCAAATTTCCTAGATTCCCAAACTTTATTTTGCATGATGTTCTCTATCTTCTTGACTTGTGGAGGAACATGTTGTATCTTGTGTATATTTGAAAACAAGACTATTCTATTCACATGTTTTATGGACAAGTTGAAATAAGAAGGTGTTCTGACAATATGGGAGGATTTCATATTGTCAAATATGTAAGGAACAATTGCACATGCACACATACCTTTCTCATCATGATGAAGGCACATTGTCTTCTAATCTCTTGTGGTGTTCTATATTTGGGGACATTAACTATTCTAGTCTTTATATGCTGAATAAAAATGGTGTTTCTAGTTTACCTACCATTCCAAGGAATTCACAACAATGTGAGGCTTCTATCCTTAGTAAACATAGAAAGCAACCTTTTAATGATTCCACTTCAAGAGCACATAGAAATCTAGAGTTGATACATGCTCATTTGTGTGGGCCCATGATTTTTACATATAGTTTTGGTAATAAATATATCATGAATTGTATTGATGACTACACCAAGATGTGTTAGGTTTACTTGTTGAAACACAAGTCTCAAGCATTTGAAACATTTTAAAAATTTCATATATGGATTGAAAATGAAACACAATATAACATTATCAGTCTTCATAATGATAATGGAAGATAATATACTTGTAATGAATTTGAAACCTATATTTTTCAATATGGAATCAAACATTAAACCATTGTTCCATACAATCCTCAGTAGAATGGTGCAACATAAAGAATGAATAGGATAGTCTTGAACATGGTATGTTCAATGATATTTTTCAAGAATGTGAAGATGATGTTTTGGGATGATGCAGTTCTATGTGAAGTGTATGTGAAAAAAAAGAGTCCATCCCATGCTCTTGGGAATAAGACTCCTTATGAAATGTGAAACGACTTCATTCCTTTGGTGAGGCATCTTAGGGTTTTTGTTTCCACCTACTATGCCTTAATTCCTAAGGACAAAAGAAACAATATTGGTGCAAGGAGTAAAAAGTGTATCTTCGTGGGGTACTCAAATACAACCAAGGAATATCATATTTATTATGAGGTAAAAAATAAGTTCATTATTTCTAGAGATGTAATTTATATTGAATCCACCAAGAATTATATGATTGTTGAGTGGCAACTTGAGTATCTAGATAAATTCATCCATGTAAAGACATATCCTGAGTTTTATGATGAGATTCCAAATATTGAAGGGGGGATATCCCTATATTGGATCAATATATTGAATATCTTTTTGAAGTTCCATCTCCCCCTCATGAAGAACATCCAGTCACCTAATTAGAAAAGAGAGTTCAATTGGATGATGTGATTGAGAAGATTGAAATATTGAACCTTGATGGGAATGAAACACCATCTAAAATAGTGTAGCAACCTAGACCATCTCAGAAAGATCAACCAAAATGGATCATAAAGACACTTGAAAGTGTTCATTATGATGAATTTGGAAAGAAAAGAACTAGAATTTCTACAAGACAAGATGGAGGTGATGTAGATAATTCAAATTTCAGTGATGTAGATTTAATTTAGATTAAGGAGATGTAAATGATATGGATGTTTCATTTTATTTTGAATTGAGTTTATATACTAAAATTGGACCAAATTAATTTGAAGAAGATTCCTCTCATGATGAATGGAAATAAGCCATGAAAAAGGGGTATGATTCTCTCATCAAGAATGGGACATGGAAGGTGGTGGATCCTCCATTTGGAGCCAAAACAATTGACTGCAGGTGTGTATACAAGAAAAAGTACAAATCATATGGCTCAGTTGACAAGAATAAGGTGGGGATTGTGGTGAAATATATGCATATCAAGAAGGCATAGACTATAAGGAGAATTTCCCACCACAACAAAATGGGCTACCATTTGTGCATTGGATTTGGCAACCCAAAATAGGTGGAAGATTAATCACATGGATGTGAAGAAAACCTTCTTGGATGGAGACTTGAAGGATAATGTTTGCATGTCTCAATCAGAAGTATTTGTTGTTAAACATCAAGAACATAAGGTATGCAAGCTCATCAAGTCTCTTTATGGCCTAAAGAAAGCATCTATGCATGGTATGAAAAGTTAATTGAGCGTATTTTGAAGATCAATTTCAAGAATTTTAATCTTGATGATGCACCTTTGTTTTTCAAGAAAGTTGGAAAAACTATTGTATTTATTGTGGTGTATGTGGACAATATTTTGATATTAGGGAAAAATGAAGCATATATTGCATCCATAAAAAATATTAAAGAAGGGTTTTAAGATGAAAGACATGGGATATCTTCACTACTACTTGGATATTGAAGTAAATTACACTCCAAAGAATGTATTCATCTCCCAAAAGAAGTACACTTGAGAAATTTTTAACAAATTTGGCATGGCTGATTTTAATCCTCTCTCTACTCCAATGGAAAAAAATATGAAGCTAACATCAAAACAAGGAATGAATTTGAGGATGAAACTAAATATAGACAAATTATGGGGAGTTTGATCTACCTTACCACTAGTAAATCAAATATTTCATTTGCAGTTGGGATACTTTTCAGGAGGGATGATTTTGGGATGGAAATTTATTTTAAAAATGTATAAACCTTGGAGGTGAATCACCACTAATCCTTCATATGTCAACTATAAATGTTTGGTGAATCTTACTAATCCTTCATATGTCAACTATAAATGTTTGGTGATATTTTTGTAAAAATATTCAAATTTCTAAGTATTTTATATAGTTTTTATAAATTTTTGGCTATTTTTAAGGTAAAATAATTTTATCCTATAGAATTTGGGCAAATCATTTTTAAAATAGCGAATCTCATTTTTGGAAAAACCATGGAAAATTAGCCCATGAGCGAAATTTAGCCCCTAAAATCATCCCTGGATATTTTCTAGGTTCATGCAAAAACCTTGTGAAGGACATTGGTGTGTTGCAAAGAGAGCTCAAAAGTACTTGAAGGGAACCCAAGACTTTGAGCTCAAATACTCTAAGGTGGATGAGTTCAAACTAGTTGGACATACATATTTAGACTTTGATGTGGATAAGGAGAATGGAGTGTCTACTTCAAGACACCTCATGAGTCTTGGATCAACAACTATCTCTTGGAGAGCACACAAACAATTCATTCTATAAAATTCCACTACAAAGGTAAAGTATGTGGCTTCTATAGAGGTGACATAGGATATTCTTTGTCTCAGGAAGATACTAGAGGAATTGTAGTTGAAACAAGTGAATGCTACACCATCTTTCATTGAAAACACTTCTACAATCAAATTGGCCAAGAATCCTAAAATCCATTATTGAACCAAGAACATTAACACAAAGTACCATTTCATTCAACATCATGTAGATGACAATACATTTCAAATGGGACATTATTCCACAAGTAAGAGAATTTTATACATCTTCACCAAAGTGCTTGGAAGAAAAAAGTTTGAAAAATTCAAAAAAATGTTTGAACCTAAAAAATATCGTTTAGATTAAGGGGGGGGGGGATGTTAGATATCTAATACTTGGGATTATGGTATAATTGTAAAATGATTCTAAATATTAATTTAGTGAAATATGAAAAGTCATTGGTGAATGTCAAGAGTCATCGGACCCCTTGGAAGATGAAACCAAGAGTCATCTTTGGCATGATGTTAGGATACATCTTGTGTTAATTTTTGTGGATGGTGTACTCATTTTCTTGTTATTTCATTTTTGTATTTCAATTATTTTTTATAAATTTGAGAAATAAGATAGTGATAATAAATCTAAGATCTAGGGAAATAAAACTGCATAATAAAATATTTCTAAATAACATAATCTATTGTGATGAATTGTTCTAGTGGAATATCCATGGAATTTTATAGATCATATTGGTATAAGGGAAATTTTCTTTGGGGTATTTGTGGGAAGTTGCAAGATATAATAGTTATATTAAGAAGGAAGTTGTAGAACCCTAGCCATGGTGAATGTGTCTCTTCATAACAATCCTCAGGATGTAGTAGAAGAGATGTTGCGAGGATGGAAGAGAAAGTCATTGATATCTCTCACAACATGGACCTCTTCATGGTGGTAGACTAGAAAACAAGATTGGACCTTTCAAGGAGGTTGGTGGATATAACTTTGAAGTTGGATCAGATAAAAAATTGGGAGATAGTGAATATCTAGAAAAGGAGTCTAGAAAAAGATCCAATAAAGAGCAACCAAGCTCAAATCCCATCACTCCTTCACAACCTCTATTTAAAATGGAAATAAAAGTGTGTGCCAAGACCTGTCAAGGTGAGATTGATGTTGTTAAGTTGAATAATTAATTTCAACAATTAAAAGTATATTTAAATTTCCATAATATAGATGAAGAGAAGAAAATTTCATTTTCTTGACTAAAACTAGAGGGCCATGCACTAACCTAGTGGGAAAGCCACACAAATACACCTAGGTTGGAGGGTTATCAACTAGTAACCAAGTGGGAGGTTTTTAAAACCCTCATCAAGTCTGATTTCTACCCTATTAGGTATGTAAAGGACCAATGGATCCTTTGTCATCACTTTAGGTAGAGGAAAGGGTAGAGTGTGCAAGAGTACACCACCAAGTTTAAGAAGATGATGATCATGTTGGGTATCTGTCCCAAGAACCCAAATGTACTCCTCAAGTATTTGAGGGGTTTACACAATCATTTTTGAAATCAAGTGATGCTCTTCAAACCAAAATCCATTGATGAGGCTTGTGTGAAAGCATCATACTATAGAACATATCCCATAAGAAAGAACAACCAAGTGGTTATAAACAAAAATACCACCAAGATGCTTCCAAGGATGGGAAGAAGAAGTGGAAAGGGAAAGTAAAGAAGACAACAACCTATGGATAGTGCAATGATCCAAACAACCACTACAACCAATGTAATATAAATGGTCACTTCAAATATAAGTGTTGGAAGGTACATTCATAATTGAATGTAAATAACTATAAGAAGAATGCCAAGAATAAGAACCTGTTAGCCATGGATTCAAGAAACCTATTATAGAGTAGATTAGATGCAGATGAGAATATTGTTTGCACCTCAGTGAATAACGAGGTGAATATGACTATCCTTCATTACCAATAAGAGAAGGATATTAATAAACTCTTCCACATTAAGATTCATGTAAAAAATTCCAAGGTGGATGCTCTATTTGATTTTGGTTAATAAGCCAACCTCATAGTAGCCATTTTGGTCAGAAAGACTGCGTTGGAAGTTCATGATCATCCTATCCCATATCCATTGGGATGGGTAAACAAGGATGCAAAGCTCAAGGTCATGAAACAATGTAAGATCAAATTTTATATAAGTGCATATTTTATTGCTAAAGTGGAGTTAGATGTAGTACCCCTTGATGTGTGTGGTATATTTTTTGGAAGCCCATACATGTATATGAGGGATGTGATATTCATGAAGAGAGAAAAGAAATACTTCCCAATCAAGGATGGGAAGTATTACATAATAAAAACACACAAAGGTAAATCCAAAATCTCTTTGGTAAGTGCCAACCAAGCCAAAAAGTTGATTACTTCTAGTAAGAAGTATGTATTTCTTTTTTTAAGAGATAATCGATCATGTGATGAATCAGTGAGAGTAAAGTCATCCTTGGATGGATGTAGCAAAGAGAAAAAATAATATTTGTAGGATTTGTGGCAGGAATATAGATGAGTCTTCCAAGAGAATAAAGGTTTATCACCTAATAGGGAAGTGGAGCATGAGATATAGTTGTTTCCTAACTCCTCATTACCAAATATTAGGTCATATATAAAAAATCTTCTCCCAAATTAGAAAAAGTAGTTGCAAACAATATTAGAATAGGGAGTAATTTGACCAAGGACCTCACCTTATGGGTCACCTATCATCATAATACCCATGAAGGATGAGACTTGGAAAATATGTACTGAATATAGAGCTTTGAATAATATCACACTCGAGAATCAATACCTTCTACCCAGGATTGATGATTTGTTAGATCAAATGCACCATGCCAAGTACTTCTCCAAGTTGGATATAAAATCAAGATACCACTAGGTACACATAAAATAAGAATATACCTGAAATACCACCTTCAAGACAAGGCAAGGTTTGTATGAACGACTAGTCATGCATTTTAGTTTATGTAATGCACTAGCTACATTTATGCAGTTGGTGAATGATGTATTGATTCCCTGTTTATATTAATTTGCAATAGTGTATTAGAATGACATATTGGTTTATATATCTACTTCGGAAGATGAAATCTCACATCTTATGCAAGTGTTAGAGACTCTGAAAAAACATCAACTATTGTCTAACCTTAAGAAATGTGAGTTTTCTCAGTAGTCATTGGTGTATTTTGGGTATGTGATTGGTGGAGGGGAGCTCAAAATAGACCCCTTGAAGATGGAGGTCATCCTTAAGTGGTTAGTTCCTAATGATTTCACTGAATTTATGTGATTTGTTAGGGAAGTGTTACTTATGAAATTCCATAGCATCCTTTTCATCGATAGATGTGCCACTTCATGCCATAATAGATAGTGGTAAGAGTTTCTAGTGGGGAAAGAATCAACGGAAATATTTCAATGAGCTAAAATAGAAGATCATTCAAGAACTAGTATTTGAATTTCCTAACTTGCAGAAGCCTTTTGAATTGGAGGCATATGCAAGTGGATATATTATGGGATCGGTCTTGATGCAAGGAGGTAAGACGCTATGCTATCATTATAAAATGTTTCATGCAAGAGTCCTGAACTACCTTATGTGTGATAAGGAAATCTATGCAGGCCTGATTTAATATGTTAAGAAATGGAAGCACTATGTAATGGGAAAGGAAACCATTATTCACATGGATCACTAACCACTGTATTATTTGTAGGCCCAGAATAAGCTTCAACAAACCATACATTACAAGTGGATGTTTTTGTAGTAGTTTCATCTAGTCATGAAATATAAGAAGGGAATTACTAATAAGTTAGCATATTTCATACTTTCAAGGCCACCCACATACAAGATTACAAATTTGGGAACTCTTATGCACATGAAACATTTTACTAATGATGCATACGAAGAGGCATACATAGAAGATGGGGACTTTAGAGAGGTATTTTATCAGCTACAGGGTCAAATTCATGTAGAACAAGGTGATGGTAAGGATGACTCTCATCTCTAGAAATGTTTGATTTACACTATAGACAAGGTATATTTCCTTAAAGGTGAAATATTACACCTTATCAGAGAGGCTCACACCTATAAGGTTATAGGACATTTTGGTGTTGGGAAGACACTTGTCAAATTACAAAGGTATATGTATTGTCCCAAAATGAAAGAAGATGTAGCTCTGTATATTAGAGGATGCATACTTTGTTATACTAGTCAGCCCAATAATAGCAATCAAGGTTTATACCATCCCTTACCTATACCCACTCGACCTTGGGAAAACATTTCTGTGGATTTTGTGGGCGGTTTTATGACAACCATGAAGGGGCATGAGTATATGTTTGTGGTAGTTGACAGGTTCGACAAGATTTGAATTCTTATGCATTGTAAAAATATCATCAAAGGAAAATGAGTAGAAAATATGTTCTTTGAACAGGTTTGGGTGCACTTTGGAATACCAAGGAGCACCATCTCAGATAGGGATACAAGATTTCATAGTGGTTTTTGAATTACACTTTGAGAAAATATGGACACCAAATTTAAGATATATACGACCTTCCATCCATAGACAGATGGGAAGATATAAATAGTCAATATGACTTTGGTTCAAATTTTGAGGGGTTACAATCAGAAGAATCCAAAGACTTGGGATGAAAATATGATCTATATTGAACACTCTTATAATAGAGAAATCCATACTTCTATTAGTAAGACCCCTTTTAAAACTTTGTTTTGGCATTTTTTTCCTTCGCCTTTAGATGTTGTATGTGGAAAAAAGAGAGGAGTGAGGGAAGACACCATAGGAGAAGCATTGAAAGTAGATATTTTTTTTGAAAATATTAGGTAGATCCATTTGAAAGTACAAGAGATGTTGAAGAAGTCACAAGAAAAGTGAAAGGCCTAGCATTATTAGCATGGATCTAAGAAAACATTCAAGGTGGGAGATAGAGTTTGGTTGCATCTAAATAAAGAAATGCTACAGGGTCCTAGTAAGAAGATCAAGGCTCTATGATATGGTCCTTTTGAAGTATTGGAGAGGCTGGGTTATAATTCCTACAAACTTAGTCTTCCCCCATATATGTGCATTTTCTTAGTAGTGAATGTGGAAAATATTAAACTCTAAGATCCTTGAATGTTGGATTAGGAAAATGAGTAGGTATTACCTAGAATAGAGGACTTAGCACCAGAAACTCAGACAAAGTTGGTAGAAGATACAATTTTACAGAAGAAATCAAGACATACTATATATGGGAAACATGATATATGGCAGTTCAAGTTGAATGGAAAACTTCTAGGAAAGGAAATATGGTACTGTAGGGAGAAGGTATAGGAAAATTTTAATCACCTCATTCAATAAAAGATTTTGGGGACCAAAATTCTCTCTAAATGGGGAGTTATGATATTGAATGGAAAATTATATAATTTGTCATCTATATTGGTACTTTTTGGGTGGAAAAATTGGAGGAATTGGCTTGTAGGTCCCATTTTAGTGGTAGGTCTTAGTTTGGATATTTGGGGTTTAGAACCTTATAGAGCTATTTTGAGGCACCAAACGAAACTTTTGGGGGTCAAAACTTTGCAAGAATGGCTCACAACCACTCAAAGTTATTCTACACACCGAGAGTTTTCCATCAATGTGAAAATCACCCCAATCAAAGTTCATATGTGAAAGCTATGCCTCCCACAAGTTGGATTACCTTGTTGACAGCCATGGTACTGAGTGGATGCCATGTCAACCCCCATTATTCACATTTTGGGATAGTCATGTCATGTGGTGTAACATCCCCACTATAATCCCCATTTTAATTAATGCATAATGTAGATATGAAATGTGGTTATGGAAAAGCAATGTAATATGCGATTTGTATTTCTGATTTTTAATAAATAAAATGTGATGACAGCTTCCAGGGGACATGGACAAAGATGGGGGATGATTTTTCCACATGAAAATGGAGTGTCTAAGAGGTTTCCAAGGGGGGAATTATTTTTAGGTATTAATCCAAACTCCCATTGTTGAAATTTATTATCATTGAGGACAACCTTATATTTTATGTTTGAGTGTATAAGAGCCCAATCACTAAATACATGTAAGAGTGTGGGTGTGATAAGTCACATGCCATAGTTATTTGAGCATGGGGATAAAGTAAAATCAACATTGGGGAGAGTGAGATTCAACTTGCTTGGGGAAAAGAGTGGAAGTTTGTATGGGGAGAACAAACAGTTTTGGACAGTCATGTTTTTGAAGGAGGAAGGGAGACAATAGGAAAATAAGATCTCTAGAGATAGAACAACAATGGAGGGAAAACTCTAGAGAAATTTTGGAGTTGTTGAAGACTAAAGAAACAATTTTTCAAGATTGCAGAACCATTTTGTCAGTCCTGAAGAGTGAAATCCTATGTGAGTTGCAATGTAACAACAAGTGATTGTTCTTGTTTTACTGGTAGTTTTTCCCAACAATGAATTCCCTTGATTCCCAATAGTTATATTCTTGGTTACCTAATCTAGCGAGACCCCGAAAAATGAATGGGACACCCAATGGATCACGTGCAGTGAAGGGGTACATTCCTTGGGTTGGGTAGGTCAAGAGGAAAAGAGCTGGTGGAAATTGGGATAGTTGTAGGAGAATACCAGTGGGTTGTGGGATATCCGAGATATGAGTGGGCTATGAGAGAAACCCTCTTTTTTGGATTCCTAGCCCTATCTCAGAGGTAAATTTATATTTATATATAGAAAAGAAAGTATATGGTTGGGTTGAATGTATGTCCCAAGCAGCTGGTTGCACCACTGTTATGAAAAGATAAGTTTTTATTTGTGTTCTATGTTATTTTATGAGCTAAATTGTTGTGTTATAACTCTGTGTATGTGAATGGTTTATATGTTTTTGTGTATGGATATAATTAGATGCACTCATGTTTATTTTGACATGTTGTAACTACATTTAAATTAATGATAGAAGAATGGTTAAATCCATGTGTGTATTCATGTCATTGGTAAGCTACATGATTAGTTAGAGAAAATTTCAAGTTTATGTGTATTTTTGCAAGTAATGGGCCTCAGATGGGCTAAGGATGTTAAAATATTGGTATCAAAGATCAAGATTCAACACTGATCTTGTATGGGACATGAGCCCATGCACATTGGGAAAATTCATTGTTTCATAATTTTGTTCTGTGACGAATTTGGGAAAAAATGGTGAACCAAAGTGAAATCCCCTAATTTTTGGGTAGATTCAAGTCCAAATTTCTTCATATCTGTCAAAAGGAAGACTTATGTCATTGATCCACAGGTTGTAGAGTTAAATATCTATCTCACACAATAAAATTATGTGTTTCATGACAACTATGATGTTTAAGTGAAGTGAAGACCTAGATTAATTCGACCTCAAGAATCAATGGTTAAGATCCATCTGTGAAATCCAAAAAGGGATTTCCGATAGGATTTTAGAAATCGGGTTTCAATAAAATCCTAAGGTGAGGCATGAGGTTAAGTCCAAATGAAGGAACCCAATGGTGTGATATTGAAATAATAAGAGTCATTGATCGACATCACTTTCAGGTGTTAGATCTTGCATAGATTATTTTCATAAAGATTCATTCGAGAAGTCCGGGGGAAATTTCATGTTCCAAAGAAGTTCATCTAACTGAGTTAAAGGTCGAAAAGTTGTAATTTCCACAAACATCTATACCATTAGATGTGATATATTTCAACCATTAGATCCTTCTGAAAAGTGGATTTGGACGTATCTGTTTGGAAAGTCTAGTGGTAGTGTGTGTTTTTGAAGGAGATTGTCTGACCAAGGTAATCGTTGTGCAACTTGGGAACTCATGATTATCGGGGCATTTGTTCAATACGATTGTTGACTGCCTAATCTATAGGAAAAGAATGTTCTCTTGGAATGGTCGAGGGCATAAGTGAATGCCACATCAACTTTCCATGTCAGTATTCCATGTCGGAGGAGGAAGGGAAAGAGAATCAGAGAGTGTCGTGTGGTAGTCAGGTATAGGTGGGATTGTAGTGGCTTTTGGTAAAGGGAAAGTTCAAAGATTCAAGGATAAATATTAACCTTGTGATGGGTCCTTAGGTAGATCCTAATCATTTTTGTAAGATCAGGGTCAGGAGGGCCTGTTTGAGAAACCGTTGTAAGAAGGTTGGAGTCGAGAAAACTTCGAAAGAGTTCATGTGCAAGAAAGTGCCATTCCAATATAAATTTTCCAATAAGCGAGTTCGATAGTGTTTCAAACCATGATTTTCAAAAAAGATGTTTCTTATGGGTTTTGGAAAATATGTTCTTGATGGATAAGTCAGATATAATTGTTCTTGTAGTGTTCATACTTTAGGTTTTGGAAGGATCAGTGAGTATGGGGAAAATTGTTCTTCCCTACGGAAAAGGTTCATGAGAAAGAACACAACAAACTTGTAAAAGGTTTGGTCAAGGACCTATGGAGGATATTAAAGGACAACGACATAGATAGATCAAGAGATGACACACAAAATCAATAGACATGTGCCATTGTAACATGAAAGTTGTTCTTCACTGAGAAATGAATATTTGTGAATATTAATATTTGATTGAATATGATAAGAATGATGATTACACTACCCTCATGACAGTTGGTATATATCATTGATTGGTCACGAGGTGAGGAGGTACGTGCCTCTTGATTTAATTAAATTATATTAATTATTATTATAATTATTTTATTTATTATTATCATTTTTATGTTTGTAACATCCATTCCATGTCATCTAGATTTCATAGGGCCATGCGTAGGTCATTTTGAAAAGATGTTACAACAGTAAACTAGTGATTTTCTACAAAAAAAATCAAATTTTGAAGTTCATCAACTTGTAGGGGCATTTTGAGGCCCTAAATAACATTTTAGGTAGTCAAAATCGAGAGATCTATATGTACCTTCAATAGACATAGTCTTTGTATCTTAAAATGAAAGATATAAGTGAGATCTTTTCAACAAGCTATTTTGGGAAAAAGATAGAGATAGTATGAATAAGTTACAACTGAAATAATATAAGGTATAATTTTAATACCAATTTACTTCTAGAGAGCATAACTTCTTGCTCATAATTTAGTTTGGGGCACAAGAGTAGTCTATGAAAATCCCATGGATGATAGAAGAGAGCCATGGAACCAGATTTGGAATTTGGGTACCTGAAAGTGTACATGATGAAAAAGAAGACACATGTAGCATACATGGTTAAAAATAGGAAAACAATAAAAATTTTTGCATGTCATAATTGTCAACCCAGAGCTTGGATAAAGGTAACATTTTGATAAAAAAAAGTAGGCATGAATATACCCAATTAGGATTCTGTAAAAATTCCAAAGCAGTTAGTGTAGGGATGCTCAATCATGGATAAAATTTTGAAGTCAGGAGAAAGTGGAAAAAGGACAAAGTTATCATTTCCAGATTGCTGCAAATTTTGACTAGGGAATCTATTTGAATATTTGAGAGTTGATATGAATTCAGTATCAATAGTATTATCAAAATCCCATTCAAAATTTCCCATGATTCCTTATAGAGTCACCTCTGTGGGTGGAAAAAGTCAGTCCTTGAGATTATTTTTCACTAGGGAGGAAGGTGCACAAGAGGGGTAAAGTGATAATATTCAATTTCCCGTAACTTTGTACTCATAGATCATATTTGAGAAAATGAGAATTCAATGGAAATATAATGAAGAATAGAATCTTCATGTGCACCCAAAAAAGAGATTGGGATAGAAAATTTTGCAGTCAACTTAGATGAAGATGACTAGTGGTCATTAAAGATTAGAAAATTTATGTATTCTTTTCTAGAACTATGTGTGTGTGAGTGTGTTTTCTAATAGAAATTTTCTTGCATAATTAAGAGCCTCAGGAGGGTATTTTGGTTCCTGAATGAAAACCATAGTTATGGAGGATACCCACAGGTCTTATGGTTATGAGGAATAATTAAGAAGGATGGTTGGCAGCATAGGAAATGCCGAGTCAAAATAAAATGGAAGAAGAGGTAAAGAGGAGACTTTAGAGAAAGATGTAACTATGAGAATATTGAAAAAGGAAGTGCAAATATATAGGGAAAATAATGAAAGGATGATGAAATATCAAGAAGATGTACTTCAAATTCTGAATATGTTGCAGAGGAAAGTCAACAAACACTTTGGTTCAATTTAAGAAAAGAGTGCTAGAAAAGTGGTAGGATCGGGATCTCATATAAAAATGAATGATCATGGGAATGACACGTAGTCAAGAATCATGAGTAGGTGCCATCATTCTCCAAGGAAACCCATTAGAAGATCTTGTGCGAGTTTAGGGCCAAGGAGAAACCCAAGTGTGTCTCCTATCAGGAGGTTGAGGAGAAGGACCGAGTTAGACATTTTTCAAGGTGAACTAAGAAAAAATAAAGCTACCAAATTTCAATGGTGAGAATAGAAAGGGAGAAGAGGTTGAGGCATGGCTATTGGAAATGAAGAAATATTTCCAACTGCATGATTACCCCTTAAGGGTAGAAACAATAATTGCAACTTACCACCTGCAAGGAAATACAACTATGTGGTGGGATAAACTTAAGCAAGCCAAACACCTTGATGAGAAGAAGGCCTAATGGAGGAAATTCAAAGGATATTTCTAGGAGAAATATTTGTCAGAGCATTGGTATGAAATGAAGACGAAATAGTTCTTTGAACTCAAACTGGGAAGCATGAAAATGGATGAATACAAGAAGAGGTTCTTTGAGTTTCTAAAGCACGTGAGCTTCATAAAGGATGAGAAGGTCAAAATCCAAATATTTTTTAGTGGTTTACCTTCCTTCTACAGTGTAAGGATACACTATTATGACCCCAATACTTTGGAGGATGCCATAAGAAGAGAAAAACATATTTATGAGCAGAGTAGAGGGGAGCCAATCTTCCAAAAATATTGGAATGACAATATGAAAGGAAAGAGGGATCAAAGGAAGAAAAGTTGCAAGCCACCATTTTTTAAGAAAAAATCACAAGAAAATTATCAAGGAAAATCAACCCAAAATGAGTCAAGGATGGAAGATTCATTTGGGGAAAGGGAAACGAAGTAGCCTGTACAA
>SNQJ01S0193262.1:0-17775 GCA_010110895.2 Picea sitchensis | reverse complement strand
TTTGAAGTTTGGCATCTTTTACTTTCTCATTTCTTTCATAGCTGCTAATAAGTTTATCCCGCATTTCTTTAGAAGTTTGAAGATGCATCACCTTTACAAACTTGGTTTCTAGAAGTCCATTCAAGACAGTATTCATTCTCTTAGCATTAAAGCTAAATTCTAACTTATCATCCTTGGAAGATAGAACAACAGGTTTTATGTATCCAGTCTCTACTACATCCCAAACATCAACACCTAAGGCCATTAGTTATGTTCTCATTCTAACCTTCCAAAAGGAAAAATTTGTTCCATCAAACAGAGGAGGCTTACTGGCTGAAGTCCCATCATGACTTGTCATGTTTAAGCTTACAGATCTACCTTTAAATAAAAGGAACCCGCTCTGATACCAATTGTTGAAATTACTAAGACAACTGAGAGGGGGGCGGGGTGAATCAGTTGTTATTGTGCTTAAACAATTTTAAGTCTATTAAAACATTCTTAATCTTTCTTCAAGTGATCATCAATATTATACAACATATGGAAAACATAAAAAATGAGCATCAATCACACATAAGATATACACAGAGACAGATTTTCATGAGGAAACCCATAAAGGGAGAAAACGTCTTCTTCTTCGAAATGATAGGCAATCTTTTAAGTTCTGTACATCATCTATAATTGAGCACCAACTCAATGTGAGGCTACTATCTCTGTTTTACAAGCTCCAACTTGTTTGAGAGAATCAACTCTCTGGTTTCTCTAGCACCCAATAGAAGGAAGCACCAACTCCCTGAGTGTTCCAACACCAACTGGATGGAAGCACCAACTTCTAGTTATAGAGGCTCCAACCTGTATAATAGAGAGCACTTGTTCTCCCTTGCACCACCCTGCCACCCTAGTTTCTCTGGTTGCAACCAAATGGAAGTTACAACTCCCTGTGTTCAAGCACCCACTTGAACCTCCGAGGACAACAATCCTCCCTAGCACCTCCCTACCACCTTTATTACAAATAAATGATTGAATAACCAACAACACAGATAAATCAATTCTTACCATTTCTTCACTGTTCTGCAATTCTTCTCTTCTACACTATTCTTCTGCTTTGTTCATACTTTGCTTGACTTGATGTCTCTTTCTATCTGTTCTTTCTCTGTCCTTCTCATGCTCTTTGATATGTGCACATTCTGTTCTCTTCACCTTTTCTCCTCTGTTCAACTTCTGTTCCTTATCACTGAGCTTTCTTCACACTGCGCATACTGTAAGTTTAACTTTCTATAGTTCAACTCATTTTTCAGTCAGAACCATCAACCACACACAATCACTACATGTTTCTCTTATACACTACGACCCCTTCAGTTACCCCTCAAATCCCTAGAACAATGCTTCAGAAACTGAAACGCCAACCATCCAAGAACCATGATTCGGTTTTGATAACTGAATCGTAACTGGACAATTAATCTTGAAGAGAAACAATTGCCCTTCGATCAGATTTCCAAGTATCCAACACCATTAGATTATAAGCACAGGGTCTCGTGTTGATTTCACCATTTCGCATTTCGATATTTCGGCATTTCAGCATTCCTTGTGATGATATATCTTGATGCTCCATGTCGAGATCCCAAAAACTCTGAAAAAGGAGCATAGCTGGACTAGCTCCTTCCCTTCTCGTGACCACCAGTGGTGACCACAGGCTGTGCCAAAAGGCGTTTCACAATTTCGCATTTCAGCATTTCATGATTTTGCATATCGCAAGTTCGAGAGGTTAGGGAACCTCGTTCCTTTGACTTTCTAGTCAGCGAAATGATGATCTTTTTCCATGTGTCCTATGGACCCAGTGGTCTAGATCTTATCATGATTTTGAAACTTAATGGGCCTTCGTCGTGTTTGATCAACGATCCAGATCAATCCTCGATCCGACAGCTAGGATTAATTCGCGATTTTGCATATCACGAGTTTGAGAGGTTAGGACACTTCTTCCTTTGATGTCTCAGTCAGCGAAATGATGATCTGTAACCACGTTTCCTTCCTGAAGATGGACGGTACTCCTACTTTCGAGATTTCGGGGTTCACTACTTCAAAGGTTAAAGTTCCTTTGATCTTTGATTTCCTGGTCTACGAAACTCCGAAATGGAGTCTTTGTTGATGNGTGATGAAGAGTCTCAACTCTTGACTCCTCCAACTCCCGGTATCCGAAACTTTGAAATGGAGATTAATTCATGGTTTAATGTGCCTATTTCGGGATTTCAGCGTTTCACATTTCGCAACTTCGAGACTCCTGTGATGAAGAGTCTCGACTCTTGACTCCTCCAACTCCTGGTATCCGAAACTCTGAAATGGTTTTTACGCTTCTGATCTTGCCATGCGATCATCATTGTGCTACTGGTCTTGCCACTTTCTCTTGTTAGTCATCGTCGGGCTGAGCTTGGCATCAATGACAAAAAAATACTCTGCTTTCTGTCTGCCCGTAATAAATATGCCAACAGCTAGGTTACAACACAAAGCCTCTTTATAGTTACTTGCACTTAGCTCTGCAAGTTCTCATGCACATATAAGTATGCACATAGATAACTCAATCACACAAATCCAACTACTTACATCACTTGTACTCATCACAATATAACACTTAGGACCACTTCTCTCCTAGATCTAGTGTTATTGTTATTACAATGCCTAGTTTTCTATTTATACATTACAAAATGGGCCAAGGCATGGGTAAACCCATGGGCTGACATCCCATACCCGTTACATAAACCCTAAACTAAAAAATGCCCTAGAAAGGGGCCAAGATCCCACGATCTCCACTTCATCTTGCGCTCTGCCTTTGACCAGCCTATCGAAGTCCCAAAGTTGGTCAAACATGACCAAGGTTATCTAAAACTTGGTCAAGGGCCAACAACCCCCCAACACTCACCTGTGACTCATCCTAAGTCACTCTGATCTGGGTAACTCTGCCTCAAATTCCTCGAGCTTGGCTCAAGCTGCTTTGACATGTTGCTTTGCTAGAGCCTCCTGCTCGGTGAAATCTTGAATAACCTTCTCCGTCACAGGTTCTTCCAAGCACTGTTCCACTATGGTGATAACTTGTTCCAGTTCTGCACCTCATCCTTCAATTTCCTCAAAAAGTATGCAAGTTGCATCCTGCACTGGCTGGAGTCTCTAGGTCACTTCCATGACCTTGCTATGGATGGCATGGACCTGTTGCCGAATCATTCATTGTCCCTGGGATTGTTTCATCCTCTTGACCACTGGTAGTGGCTTCAACTGAGCTTGCACCGTTGCTGCTTGCTGCTTGGCCTCCTGAAGTTGTGACTCCAGTTTCCTTAGTTTAGGGTCCTCTGCAAGGCACTTGTAAGTCTGCACACTTCGACTGCTGAGCTATTTACATTCTAAGGCCAATGCCTTGATTCTTTGGATTGTGCTCTGGGTAGTTTCTTCTTTCTGGTATCACACTTCCTGTGGAGTGCTTGGCACTTCTTGTAACTCCAATTCTTCTATTCTCTATTGGAGTTGTTGAATGGCTTCATCAAGCTTCCCTACTTGGCTTTCCACTGGGTCTTCTTCCATCTTGTCTAAGCCCATCACAGAGTGAAGTTCTCTAGTGAATGCTTCTTTAACTCCAATCTGATCTATGAGCAGTTGTTCCTTCTCCTTCTAGATCTGTGCTCTATCCTCTAGAAACTTGGCTTGGATGTCATCTTTTTCCTGTTGCGCAACCCGAATTTTCTCTATGGCTTCCTCTTTTGCTTGCTTTAAGTCCTCTGTCGCCTGTTATTTTTCTTCCTGAACATGATGAAGGTGAGCTTCAGTCGCATCTTCTATTTAGCATAGCTGGGTAGGTTCATCTCCCAACTCTGTTCCTTCTTATGACGGGGGCACAATAGACACTATGCGGCTGGAGTAGAGGGCTTGCCGTACCCCTTTCAGCTCTGATTCAATTCTTTTATACATGGTCTCTTGTTTAGCTTCATTGCGCTATAAGATATCTTCTGAGGTATCTGAGATAGCAGCGATGATGAAATGTATGTGATCATCGTGAGCACAATATGCATCTGTGGTTTACTAGCTTTGGAATTCTTCCACGATGTAGGTTTCGTGGGGAAAAACTTTCTTTTCTTGGAGGTCTCAACTTCATCAATAGGATCCCTAGGCGGTGTTACTTTACCTTGTTTCTACTTGTCTTCTTCTCTTTTGTCCTCTTATTTTTCTACTTCGTCATCACCTACCCCTCCAGGTGATTCTGAAGCAGTCTCTTTTGATGCATTGTTCGGCTCTTGTACCTCTTCCTTTTTCTACCTTCTGCTACTGCTAGGTGCATCATACTCTTCGCGAGTAACCATAGGATTTCTGATGAGATCAAGGTTGGACAGTTCTTCCTGGTTGACTGGTATAAGGAACTCTGCAAGTCATTCCCTAGTGATTTCTTCCATGTCCTCCTTTGTGAGTTTATAGTAACTCTGCAACTCTTCTTTGTGTTTGTCTCTGTGCACAATGATATAAATAAAATGTCTATCTGCACGAAACTTCACAAATGGTCTGAACCTATGTAGGGTGTTCGACATCATCCGAGGGAAAGAATCAATAGCCCTCTTCAACTGTAGGTAGTAGGTGTGGAACACCACATTTGATTGCCATTGTTTATCCATGTCGCTCAAATAACAGAGCGTGGTGAACTTCACAGCTAAGGGTTCTGACGTCTCAATATAAGTGATGGTCACACCTTCCGACATTTCCCAAGCAATGAAAGCAATGAGGATCAATAGCCAACTAAAGTGGAACTCGTATCCCTAATCCTAGGCTTCACGATAGTCTTTCTCTAACTGGTTGACGAGGTATCTCACCCAGTTCATTTGTAGCCCTTCCACGCATTTTCCCGTGAGGTCAACAACCAACCCTGTGACCTACGTGGGTCTGTTATTCCTTACTAGATTACCAACGATCAAATGGAAGCCTAGGCACATTGCGCCATTCTGAATGGAGGCTACCTTGTAGCCTCTCTTCCCCTTTTCCACATCGCCATAGGTATCTTTAATTTTCTTCGCTAGGGCGTAATATGCAACCTTCCCTGGATAAAATTCTTGTGGGTCTGGTTCTTGCATGCTTAACCCGGTCATCCGATGGATCAATGCTAGATCTATGGTGATGCATCTCTCCAACCACATATAACCACTATGGAAGCAATACAATAGGATTTTAACACACGCGTTAACCTCCTGATGCCTTCCAAAGTGTGGTATCTTCATCATGTTTAGGATAGTGGACCTCATGATGTCCATAGTCCACGGTTGGGGGATGATTTTTTACTTCTTCCCCTTGGTCTTGGTCAAATGGTTGTGTGGGGTGAGCATTCCATGGTTCTTGCGATCTCCCAAGTTGAAGTCACTGATCTTCAATGTCATGATTTATCCTAACTGTAGTCCTACTGTGCGTATCCCCTTTGGGAGGTATGTAGTAATCAAGGTGTAGTCGAAGTCCCTCGGGAAACTGTCATGACTCACCACACCAGTTAGAGGCGGGATATAATCAGGCAAGATAGATGGGATGAGCTTCACATTTTCCAAGTCATCACGATGCTTGGTTCATTTCTCGGTTGCAACTCGGGATGGTCCAGATCCACGAGCAGTTGATGGGGATTCTTGCACTCCTCTCGTCGATGAGGCTTGGAATCTTGTAGACACAACCTTCTCAACCATGAGGTCTATGAGGATCTCTTCAACGGATTTATCTACTTCATTGAAGTCACCCGACATGCATGCTCGAGATATGGTATCTCAGGTCGGTGATCAAATACTCGATGTAATAGAATGGGTGGCGAGGTCTCAAATAGGTACATCGTGAAAGAAACTAGTTTTCTATGGGCTCAGAAACTCACAATTGGCAAAAGTGTTCTCGGTGCAACGCTCGACGGGATAAATAGACAACATCGTAACAGACTCCTCCAATGGGCAGGAACACCTCAATCAATGCAATTCCATCCGTTATGGTGTGGTCCCAATGGTCTAATGGTGATCTTTCTGGTCATAACTGTGGTTCGAGCCGTTCTGGAGCGTCGGGCTAATGTTTGGGACACCTCCAATGGTCATATTTCTTCACCATGGAGAAGTGCCAATCTTCATTGTTTTGATATCCTGACGAAGTTCCAGTTCTGCAAACCTTCCTTCTATGAAGTCCTCCCTGGAACTTCTTGTAACTTTTCTAATTTGCTTTCTTCTTGCTGAGCTTTCTGACTTTATTTCCTGTAATCTGAGTCACTGGTTTTCTCTTTCCATTATTGTTCTTATCTCCTCTTGGCATAGTAACTTCGCACTATGGAGGGTCTTTCATAGGGTTTGAGGGTAATACTTCTTCTCTTTCTGGGGTAGGTGCTCTACTCTCTTGTACATACAAGTGTTTCCAGTCTTCTTGTGTTCTTTCAACTTCGACATCTAGATATTTGGTTCTCAGTAGCTTCGACTAGTCCTCTTGTTTTTCTAGTAAGTGCAATATTCTCCTAGCCATGAAATCTCTTAGTTCTTGCTTTTTCTGTTCTAGATCCTCCTCTTCTTGTTTCCTTCATATCTAATCTTTATCAATCCATTTTTTTCCTAGAAAAATAACAAATGGGGCATTGTTCTCAACAAATTTAACGATCTCAAATTATTCTTCTGTTGAAGTTCCATGAGCACTCATAGATGTCTGGGTAAGTCTTCCACATAGGCTTATCAGTTTTCCTTTAAATAATCCTATTCCTCCTAATGAAGGAACCATAGCAGGCTTTCCCAAAATTTCCCAAGTTCTTTCTGTTATGATATTCACCCGTGTTTCCTCATCCATAACATAGTCTATGTCGAAGTCTCCTATTCTTGTTTCTATGCACTCCTCTTTTAAGATCTCTGATAAGTTGATATCTCTGTGATCATTTAGGGTTTATTTCATCTGTAATAGTACAATCTCTAATTGTTTTTGGGGTTCTATCATATCCTTAGTTTCTTGGTCTATCTCATGGATTTCTTGTCTCATATTCATCTTTTCAACTTTAGCAATCATTCTAGGGAAATCCAAAACTTCATGGTCCATAGCTTTGTAGAAAAGACAACTAGTACCTCTATTAGGGAATTCCTTAGTAAGATGTCCCGGTATTTTGCAACTATAACAAAGAGTTAATACTCTTTTTCTTTAAATAACCCCCAACCTTACCTGTACTGCGCACTGGGATCACAGTAACTAACCTGCAAAAAATTCTTTCTAGGATCCTGCATCCATTTGTTCGTCCAAACATTCTTTCTATGCATAGGAATAACATATCTTTCACTATTATTATCATATCTACTCATATCCAATCTTCTTTCTTCTAGATGTGCCCTAGTTTTCAGAATAGGAAAAAATCTATTAGACATACCTAGATCCATTCTTTCGAAACAAAAAATCTCACTTATCTTACCCTTCTCAGAGCACAAAGATTTAAGATCTTACCTCTTTTCTTCAGATCTAATTCCTTTCTTAGCACACAGCTTCACAGTCAAGTAGAATACTGCGCACTAAAGAAATAGATCTATGCACATAGATTTCTTTTCTTCAGTTCCCAACAATCACAGTTTCATGTCCCGGTGTTATCACCTAATCATGTATGGGGGGTGTTTTCCTAACGGGCGACCCCCTTTGGCGAAAATATGTCAAGAATGGGCTAAAAACCCACTTATCCAAAGTTTTATGCTCGGGCACATTTTTGTTTAAGAGGTGTGTGGATCTGGGCAATCGAGATTTGCATGCTTAGATCTACGGATGAGGTCCAATTATGGACACCCTCATCGTTCTTCGTTTAACGGGGGAGTGTTTGGAATGAACGCTAAAGAGTGCGTGGATTTGGGTGGTTGGGACTTGCACATATAGATCTATGGCCCAGATTAAATTCCAGACCCCCCCCTGCTCTTCTACCTTTAACGAGGAGGGGGCGGGTCCAGAATGAGGTGGTTTTGTATGCCCCCCTATAAACCTCTTACCACTTCCTCCTCCTCTTACTGCTAAATTCACCCCCCTGTGACAAGTGTCCTCCATTCTGCCTCTCTCCTCTCCTCCTGTATCTTTCTGTCCCATGACACTTCCACTGTGTCCTATCCTCGGTTCCAGGCCCATTGCCTTTCGACCTCCTTGTTGCCTTCTCACGCCACATCCTCTTAGTTTCCGACACATGCTCCTCTTCCTCCAGGTCACCCCGCCATAGTGACGTGTTCCCCTCCTAACCCATCACATCCTCTCTCCCACTCCCATTCCTTCTCTCACCCCCTCACACTTGTTTCCCATTTAGCACCATCCTGGCCCACCTCTTTCCCTTCATCCCTCCTATCTCCTGAAACCTGTTCTCNTCCCCGTGACACTTCCCGTCTGGTGCCATAGCCTCTGTCTGTCCACCACCTGGTGTTTCCAACTCAACACCCCTCATCTCACCTTCACATTTTTGGCACCATCGTCCTCCTCTCTAGAGTCTCATCCACATTTGTAGGCTAGACCCTCCTTGCAGGTATCCAACTTAGGTCCAGGTGGCAGAATGCAGAGGCCGCCACGTCTCCCAGGTGCAATTTTGACTTGGGCCTCTCTGAACCCAAGCAAGTAGCTATTGAGGTAGTTGATGGTGGTTGAACGTCGTCTCCTTCCATAAATAGAAATCCGGGAAAAGACAAGCACAAAGGTAGACTGTTAGTCATTTCTGACAAAACATCACGTCTGACGGAAGAATGCATGGGCAGTCTGCCCAACGTCTGCATGCACAACTTGGCATAGAATCTCCTCAACGTCAAGCATTGAACTCATAACGTGATCATGCCTTCAGCGCCTAAATCGGTTCTAAGTATATGTAGGCATTTTTTCCATTTTGGTATCCATCGTTGGTAGAGCTAATCTCCCTGTTGTAAAGTTTTAATGAAGCACTGGTTTCCCTAGTTATGTATATGTATGTGAAATTTCTCGTTTAATGACAATCAACTTCTTATTCCATCTAGTCTCCATCTAACGTTGAAAGAATTCATGATTGACTGAGTCACATGAAGCATTGTGACAGTGTTATATAAATGTTTTATGGTAACGCTGTTATGATTTCTTTTAATTTTCTTGTGATTTGAATACAAGAAGTTCTTGTGTTTAAATTCTTCCTCTTCGGGCTATTGGAAGCTTGATGCCTACAACAGACCTTTGCATTTTCTCACCAAATTCTTCCTCCTACTCATCTTTACTACAACTTACTGCATGAAGTTAGACTAAGACCTCGCCTATTCATACATAGCCTGGTCCAGGATTCTAAGTTAAAATGATATTATTCTGAGTCTGCTCTCTTTCGATCACCCTTGATAAACAAATCATGACATATAAAATGATGGGTATCATGCTTACTCATGCTGCAATCCAGGAGTGACTTCTGATGCTAACATTTCCAGCACCATTGTCAGGGACGAAGTTGAATATTTTCTCTGGGATTGAACGACATTGAGCCTATGATTCCGAAGGTGCATCAGGCATAAAAGCCCTTAAATATTGCTACTATGCACATGGTGACTCCACTGGGGTGAACCTACTGTTTCAGTTGTGGCTTCTAGATGAAGACATACAAGGTCTACTCCCCAGTTGCCTTTGGAAACACTTGAAGCAGATCCTGAAAATATTATCAAAAAGGGAAAAGCCTTCAGAGGAGGAGCTTCTACTGCTGAACCAGGTATTTCTGATAACTTTCCATCTCTTTCTGTAGAATCTCCATTTTCTGCTTCTTATTTCCCTGTCATACCTTCTGCTGGATTTTCTAGAACTTTAAATTCCAGGAGTGTTCTTGTTGAGTTTTCCCCTCTCGTTATGAGATTGGAGGGAGAAATTCTTGTCACTCCTTTATCCCCTGAAGCTATAACTTGTCCTAGACCTAGGACCTCAGAAGATTTCCCCACTCCTATCTTTACCACCCCTCCTCTTATTACTGTTGCAGCCTTTGTAGAGAGGGTAACCTATGTTCCCTCAAGCCCTGTAACGTTATTCCCAAACATTCAACTATTTCCTTCTTCTCCCAGAAATTCAGTTCCTGTCTCCCCTGTTCATCCTCCATCTCCTCCTGTTACTCCTCAATTTCACATCCAAATGGCGGGTGCCAATCCTCCTAGGAATAGGATGGATGAGATGCTGGTTGCTAGATACTCCTCTGGTCTTACCTCAACCCATGAATTCCCTCCCAGCCACAGACTACCTTAAGTATATGCCCCCGTTCATAGGGGAGGGAGACGTGACTGCATAAGAACACCTTTCATCTTTTTATAAGTTTGGAGAGATTCAAGCCATCGAGAATGAAGATGTGTGGATGAGAGTTTTTGTATAGAGCCTTGATGGTGATGCCAGGGAATGGTTTAAGGACTTGCCTCCTAAATCTATTAACGGGATTGCTGCTTTGAATGATGCATTCTCAAGGAACTGGGGAAATAAAAAAGATCTCCTTTATTATATTACAGAATTTGGGGCACTTAAGAGAGAAGAGGGGGAAGTTGTTTCAGACTTCTTGAAAAGATTTAATAAAATGTATAAAAGGATTCCAGCCGAAGTTAAACCTACATAAATATCTGCCAAAATGACTTATGCAAATGCCTTCAGCCCTGACTTTTGCCTGCTGTTGAGAGAAAGAAGAGAAACATCATTGGATCTTATGCAAGATGCAACCCTTGAAGTAGAATCCAATATATTGGCAGCTAACAAACTTAGGGGGAAAGATGACAGAGAGAAGGGAAAATTTAGGTCTGAAACCCCGACTTGTAGTTCCTCCGCTGCGTCCCCTCCAATAGATGAAATGACTGAGCTACTAAAAGCACTGTCTGCTAGGATGGAAAAGGTCGAATTAGAAGGAAAGAAAAATTACAGGAATTCCCAAAATATTGATAACTGAGGTAACTATAGGAGGCCTAACAATACTCCTTAGATTATCAAAAGAGACTAGAGGAATAGAGATAGATATGATCAGAGAATCTAGACCCCTCTCCAGAATAATTTGGTTGTTGATGAAGAAGAAGAGGGTGAAGACCTTGATCCCAAAATCCACTGTCTTGGGGACACCTCCTCTTTTCCTCACTTAACTCAATTAGCATACGGGGAGTCTCTCATGGACATTCAGTTGAATGAGATGAGTAAGGGAGACAAGGCTAGCAACAACCAAAACAAATATAACCTTAGATCCAAGAAGAAGGCTAAGACCCCTGATGTTCCTGAGCAGAGAATCCTGCTAAAGATGTACCCCACAATGGTAGAGGTAAGAAGGTTCAAAACCCCTCTCCATTAGCCAAACAACCTATCCCAGAAGTAAGAAAAATGCCTAAGCCTCCTTCCTCCTTTAGTTTTGAGCATGAAATTCAAAAGATTATATTTCTTGTGCCCCTTTCAGAGCTAGTCAAACATGAAGATTTCAAAAGGTCCCTCTCTAAACTATTGCTGTCCGAGCCACCTCATCTTACCATAGACTTAGTAAATATCCAAGATGAAAAGTCAACAGTCATCCTAGGTCCCATGGTAGAAGACATAGATGATTCATCCCCTCCCTTCTACACATACCTGAACATACATGATAAGGTGGTGCACAACTGCCTGATGGATTCAGGGGGCTCCCATAACCTCATGCCCAAAACAGTCATGGAAAAGTTGGGACTAGAAGTAACAAAGGCCTATCATGATTTGTACTCTTTTGATTCAAGGAGAGTGCAATGTATTGGAGTCATCAAAGACTTGGTGGTGTCCTTATTTTAACTGCCAATGAAGAGTGTGGTCATGGACATTGTGGTAGCTGATGTTCCTCCCAAGTTTGGCATGCTATTGTCAAGATCTTGGATTAAAAAGCTTGGAGGAACATTACAAATGGACCTCACATATGAGACTATTCCCGTGTTTGGGGGGGGGCATAGAATACTTTACAGGGAAGCCCAGCTGGCATATATTATTAGTGATGAAGCAAACCCCACCAATCATCCTATCTTTGCACTTGACACTGATTTGGGGTCTAGTTTGTTGCAACTCACAGATACTCCTGAAACCCCTCTTGAAATCAGAAAGAAGCCCATTTATTATCATGAAATACCTCCTCCATCTACCCCTGTGTGGAATATTTTCTTCGACGGAGCCTCTTCTAGTGAAGGTGCTAGTGCCGGAGTGGTTTTTGTGTCACCTTGTCAAGAAACCATATACCTGTCATACAAGCTAGAGTTTGAAACTACCAATAATATGGTAGAATATGAAGCTCTTGTTTTAGGTTTAAGTGATGCAAAGGAAATGGGGATTCAAGAGGTAGCAGTGTTCAGAGATGCTGAGTTGATAGTCCAGCAGGTCAAAAATGATTATCGGGCTAAACATCCTTGGCTCAGAAGTTACAAAAATGAGGTGTGGGACCTGATTGATAATTTATTCTCAACTTTCAATATTTCTTTTATTCCAAGAGAGAAAAATACTTTGGTCGATTCCCTAGCCATCTCATCTAGCCAGTTTAGGATCCCTCTGCCACCTAAGATCAAATATGATGTTGAGATAAGATATAGGCCATCTGTATCGAACAATATCAAGCATTGGAAGGTATTCAAGGATATTCTTGAAATCAGAAAATTTCTTGAGTCTGTTGATGAATTCTTTGCATTTCACATTGATCAAGATCCTAATCCTGAAGGTGACCCTCACCCTGAGGTATTTTTAAATAAAATTGCTAATCACCATATTGTTCAGTTTCCTAGCAATCACATTCCAAAGGGACTAGTTCCTTTAGAAATATTGTTCGATGGGAATGATGTTGCAGTAAAGGGTAAGGTTTCAAATGAGGATGTTGATGTTACAAAGTGCAATATCGACACAGAGGAGGATCCTAAGTTCGTCAAGTTTTCAAGCAGCCTGTCAAGGTAATAGAGAGTCGAGTATGCTGAGTTGTTAAAAGAATTTGTTGATGTGTTCGCCTGGACCTATGAAGACCTCAAGACATATGACACAACTGTCATTGAGCACAAGATCCCACTAAAAGAGGAGGCTATGCCATTTAGGAAGAAGTTGAGACAGATTAACCCTATGTTGCTACCTATCATGGAGAGGGAGGTGAAGAAGTTGTTAGATGCCCAAATCGTTGTCCCCTTGAGATACTTTTAATGGGTGGCCAATTTGGTCCCGGTGAGAAAGAAGAGTAGAGAAATCAAACTCTGTACCGATTTCAGAAATTTGAATAGAATCTCAAGGAAGGATAATTACCCCTTAACAAATATGGAACACATATTGCAGAGGGTCATAGGGGCATCCATAATTTCAATGATTGATAGATTTTCTGGCTACAACCAGATCTCTGTTCTTCCTGAAGACAGGGAGAAAACAACATTCACCACTCCTTGGGGGGCATTCATGTATGAAAAAATTCCCTTTGGATTGACGAATGAAGGGGCAATGTTTCAGTGAGCCAAGGACATAGCCTTCATTGGGGAGAAAGATCAGTTTGTGGTGATCTATCTGGATGAAATCACAGTCTTCTCCAAATCTGATAAAGAGAACTGTTGTCACTTGAGGAAGGTTTTCTTGAAATGCAGGAGGCTTGGCCTTTCCTTAAACCCCAATAAATATTTGTTTGCTATGAAGGAGGGAAAGTTGTTAGGCCATATAGTATCAGCAGAGGGAGTGAGAATTGATCCCAGTAGGGTAGAGGCAATTCAGACCCTATCACTTCCCAGGTCTAGAAAGGAAGTCCATGCTTTCTTGGGGAAGATTAAATTTCTGAGGAGGTTCATCTCAAATTTTGCTGAGTTGGTGAAACACATCACAATCATGCTTAGAAAGGGAAATGAAGTAAAATGGACTACTGAACCAGGGAATATTTTGTCCAAATAAGAAAATAATTGACTGAGGCACCTGTGCTGACCAGTCCTGATTATTCCAAAGATTTCCTAATTTTTTATTTTGCTTCTTTTGATACAGTAGCAATGGTTTTATTGTAGAGAAATGAGGAAGGGTGAGAGCAACCCATTTCCTTATTTAGTAAGGCATTAAGAGATGCAGAAATCATGTATGAAATCATGGAGAAACAAGCCTATACCTTGGTGAAATCTCTGAAAGATTTCAGAGTCTATGTATTGCACTCAAAGGTAATTGCATACGTTCCTTTAGACTTTGTGAAGGACATCCTTATACAGCCTGACATAGATGGGAGAAGGGGTAAATGGATTGCCAATATCCTTGAGTTTGACCTAGAGATAAATCCCACCAAGTTGGTTAAAGGGTAGGGTTTAGCCAAGATATTGGCTGAATCCAATTGTAAGGCCTTGGGGGTTAGCTTAATCAATGCTTACTCATAAAATCAACAAGCCGAGTTATCCAACAAAATCTCTCAGGGTGGTTTATCACTAGTAGAGTGCACCTGGTATAGAGACGTTATATATTTTCTGCTAGAATTAAAGCCCCTTAATGAAATGGGGAAGAGTAAGGCAAGAGATTTAAAGCTCAAAGCAATCAAATATTGCCTTATTGACCAGGTCTTGTACTGGAGAGACCCTCTAGAGGTGTTTCTGAGGTGTCTGAACCCACAGGAGGCCCAAAAAGTTATGTTTGATTTCCATAACATCCTATGTGGGGGGCACCATTTCTGGAAGACCACAACCCACAAAATTCTCAGGGATGGGTACTACTGGCCCACATTATTCACCGATGTCTGTAGAGAGGTCAGAGCCTACATCAAATGCCAAAGGTTCTCAAGAAAGAAGTAGCTTAAATCTCTGCCACTAAAGTGTGTAGTAGCTTCAACACCCTTTCAACAATGGGGGTTGGACTTCATTGGATAAATTCATCCTCCCTCAAGCAGCTAGCACAGATGGATCCTGACTGTAATGGACTATTTTACCAAGTGGATAGAATCTATCCCCACCAGGAGTGATTCACACAAAGTTATCATCAACTTCCTAGAGGATATCCTAGCAAGGTTTGGCTGCCCCATCATAATTGTCACTGATAATGCTGCATCTTTCAAGTCTGAGCCTCTTGTTAGGTTCTGTGAGTAGTTTGAGATTTCACTGATTCATTCCACTCCCTATTATCCTCAAGGAAACTAACTAGCAGAGTCTTCCAATAAAAGTCTGATCAAGCTCATTAAAATATTATTGGAAGACAATAAGAAGGCTTGGGATTCAAAACTCAAATTCGCTCTGTGGGATGATTGAGTGACAACCAAGAGATCCCTGGGCACCTCCCCTTTTCAACTTGTTTATGGGACAAAAGTTGTATTTTCCACTCAGCTGGCTCTACCTGTAGATAAATTCTTTCAAGATTATGAAGGAGAGCCATACCATATGGTCAGAAGAATTCATCAAATGGTGGAAGTGCAGCAGACCAGGGAGAAGGTAATAGATAGAGCTCACAATCATCAACAGAAGATCAAACGAGCCTTTGACAGGAAGGTCAGAAAAGAGGAATTCGAGCTGGGAGATATAGTGCTTAAGTGGGATGCACCCAGACATGACAGAGGGAAACACAACAAGTTTGAAGCCCTCTGGATTGGGCCCTTCAAAATCTATGAACTGTTTTTGAATAATACTTTCGGGTTGCAGGATTTGGAGGGCAAGGAAGTTTTTAATGGCCTTGTGAATGGGAATTTCCTGAAGAAATGTTTTGTTTGAGCCTTAAATGACTCCTTTGATTTTGTAAATATTGTTTTTCTGTTTGTTTTCGGTTTCAATAAGGGACTCCATATCCCAACAACAAGGCACTGAAGCTGCAATGAGTTCTTAGAGAATCATAGGGATGACTCTATCCCCCATGGAGCCTAATGTTATCACCTAATCATGTATGGGGGGCATTTTCCTAACAGGTGACCCCCTTTGGCGAAAAGATGTCAAGAATGGGCTAAAAACCCACTTATCCAAAGTTTTATGCTCGAACGCATTTTTGTTTAAGAGGTGTGTGGATCTAGGTGGCCAAGATTTTCACGCTCAGATCTACAGACGAGGTCCAATTCTAGACCCCCCCTGTCGTTCTGCCTTTAACATGGGGGGGTCTAGAATGAGTGCTAAAGAGCACGTGGATCTGGGTGGCCAAGATTTGCGTGCCCAGATCTATGCCCCCGATTAAATTCTGGACCCCCCCCGCTCTTTTTCATTTAATGAGGGGGGGGNCACCGTGTCCTATCCTCGGTTCTAGGCCTGTCTCCTTGCGACCTCCTTATCACCTTCTCATGCCACATCCTCTCAGATTCTGACACATGCTCCTCTTCCTCCAAGTCACCCCACCATAGTGACATGTTCCCCTCCTAACCCATCACGTCCTCTCTCCCGCTATCATTCGTCCTCTCACCCCCTCACACTTGTTTCCCACTCAGCGCCATCCTGGCCCACCTCTTTCCTTTCATCCCTCTTATCTCCTGACAACTTCCCCCCCCTCAACGCTCCATGCCACTTCCACTTGTGTCCTCTCCATATCCCTGTGACACTTCCCGTCTGGTGCCATAACCTCCGTCTCTCCGCCACCTTGTGTTTCCACCTCAACACCCTTCATATCACCTTCATAGTTTTGGTGCCATCGTCCTCCCTGTCAGAGTCTCGTCCACGTTAGCAGGCTAGAATTTCCTTCCAGGCATCCAGCTCAGCTCTAGGTGGCAGAATGTAGAGGCTGCCATGTCTCCCAGGTGCAGGTTTGACTCGAGCTTCTCTGATCCCGAGGAAGTGGTTATTGAGGTAGTTGACGGTGGTTGAACGTTGTCTCCTTCCATAAATAGAAAGTTGGGAAAAGACAAGCACAAAGGAAGAATGTCAGTCCTTTCTGACAAAATATCGCGTCCGACAAAAGACTGCATGGGCAGTCTGCCCAACGTTTGCATGCGCAGCCTGACATAGAAGCTCCTCAACATCAAGCATTGAACTCATGACGTGATCATGCCTTCAATGCCTGAATCAGTTCTAAGTATATGTAGGTATTTTTTCCATTTTGGTATCCATCATTGGTAGATCTAAGCTCCCTCTTATAAAGTTTTAATGAAGCAATGGTTTCCCTGGTTATGTATATGTATGTGAAATTTCTCATTTAATGACAGTCAGCTTCTTATTCCATCTGGTTTCCATCTAATGTTTAAATATTTCATGATTGACTGAGTCGCATGAAGCATTGTGACAGTGTTATATAAATGTTTTATGGTAACTCTGCTATGATTTCTTTAAATGCTCTTGTGATTTGAATACAAGAAGTTCTTGTGTTTGAATTCTTCCTCTTTGGGCTGTTGGAAGCTTGATGCCTACAATAGACCTTTTCATTTTCTCACCAAAGTCTTCCTCCTAATCATCTTTACTACAAGTTATAGTCTGAAGTTAGACTAAAACCTTGCCTGTTCATACATAGCCTGGTCCAGGATTCTGAGTTAAAACGATATCATTCTGAGTCTGTTCTCTTTCGATCACCCTTGATAAACAAATCATGACATATAAACTGATGGGTATCAAGCTTACTACTGCTGCAATCCAGGAGTGACTTCTGATGATAACACTTGACAACATAACCATTTGTTGGCACAAAGGCAGACCCAGGGTTCAACGCTTCAACAACGCACCAAAAAAACCCTAACTACCGGCCCTTTCGGCAACACCTTCGAAGCAGCTAAAGTCTCACCCAAGGTAGAGGCAGGGTGTTGGTTGTGGAACCTGATTATCTTCCTGATTCAGAGGTCTTTTACTTTCAGCCGTGTTTATACCCCATGAAGTATTTACACCCCAGAAGTATGTTCACTCTTCCACGTGGGGGAGTGCAGAGGGGGGGTACTCCCTCTACGAGGTCCGGGGGCTCTGGGGGTGAAGCCCCCGAAGGAAAAATTGCCTT
>SNQJ01S0193261.1:0-17021 GCA_010110895.2 Picea sitchensis | reverse complement strand
AATACCTACAATATATTGACTCTATTTTTCACAATTTAAAACCCACTTTATGAATGAACATGATAAGATATTGCTCAACAAGGTGCACCCCAGTGACTAAACATTGGTATTAGTGGATGTTAGCCATCATCATCATCATAAAGTACTAAACATTCTAAAAAAAGGGGTATAAAAAACCTCATAGTAATCAAATATGCTTCAATCATAATTTGCCAAATTTGAAATCATCTCATTTATCAGACTACAAGCCTCTCCAAATTGATCCAAATAATTCAAGGAATAATGATATGTTTTGAGTCCATTGAGTTCTATCATGTGATTTGAGATTTCAATAAACTAGTGGCTCCATGGAAAATAAAGGAGTTTCGCTAAACTATGGAATGATGAGACTAAATGGGGGGTTCATTCTTTAGTTTATCTCCCATGAATCATCATCAGTCAAACATTGGAATTGGCATGAATTCGAAGGTGAATAAAAAGTGGCATCATGCATTAAGGTAGATGGGACAGGGAATAAAACAGGCTCCTCTGACCATAACCCCCCTTCATTTCTTCAAGTGCAGCTGTGGGAATGACTTTAAGTCTAAAAGGATGTTCACACATAGAAAAGGTGTAATTTTATTAATGGTTTCCTTTGGTTTCTACTAGACTCTTCCATTGGAAAATTTGGTAAGGCATTTCAACTCTTTGTGGCATGCTTCAACTCTTATATTTGATAAGGCTCAACAATTTGGGTCAAGCTTGTTTATGTTTATAAATAGTAGCTTGTTTTCAATTTTTATTTGGTTTAGTGGGTGGTTTTCCCTCCAAATTCCTTTAGTTTGGAATCACTTCGGTCCTTCCCTTGAAATTGGCTTTGAATTCCCCTTCATGGTTGAATTCGATATGGATATTCATAGACACTCTAGTTGATGCATCTTGTGTGAATTTTTTTTATCTTCATTGGGTTCAGAGGAATAATGCTCATCAAATTGTGAACTTTTGGGTATAATTTTCTTATTGCAGTGACAAGATGACTTCTCAACTTGATTCTTAGAGAGGCAGGAATGAATAATTAACATCAATATTGGCCAACCAAAGAAAGTAAATTAAAAAATTTGTTGCAAATCAAAACATGCTTTATGAATTGGTTTTAGGCCTAACTAGAAGCTCCTAGTCCTTGGATTCCTTTCCAAAGATTTATGTTGGGTCTATTAGAATAGTTGTCAAAGATAAAGAAACAATACAACAAATCCATGAAGAAATGACATATGAAAATGCAACCCTGGAGCTCATTGTACAAGTAAACATCAAGCAAGAAGCCCTCAGTGGACATGTTTTCTTTTAAAGCACATATTTATTTATGTTATGTAAGGTAGTTTTGTTGTCGGGCCAATATAATAGGATTTATAGCAGTAAACTTTTCAATTATGTTGAAAAAATTGTAAGAATTACTCTACTAATAAATTGTTATTTTGAAATTTTGGGTATTTTTGAAACCCTAATTCCATACTCTTCTTCTTTTATTTGTATTAACTAGTTGAAAAATCCAGCCACAACTTTATATATATATAAAACAAAATTATGAAAATGGTTATGTAATTTATTTTTAATATTAATTTTTTCATCTTTAAAAAAACCCACTTCAATTAGATATAGGCATTACTTAGTGTCTTATGGTATGTATAAATTGGTTTTGGATGCTTATTACTTACTTTACTACTTGTGAGGTGTTGTTTCTACTGTGCATCTTTATGTGCAAATTTCTCTGCATCAAGTGGTATCATAGTAGGTTGATCCTACAATGGGAAGGAGCTACAAATTACCCCATCGATGTCTACAAATTACTATCTTGATATTAATGAAGATTCTTATGGTTCTTATTTTTGGCTTGTAAAGGGTAGGAGAGGGTGTAGAATTCTATAGCATGGCCATGTTGAATCTAAATAAGACCTGGGAACATGACCATTATCAATGCATAAAGAGATTATAAATGGAAGGCCTCGAAGACCAAACAAATATGGTGTTCATGATCTTGCAACAATGATGAGGGAAAGGATGGAAAGAATGGATGGCATGAAATAATCAAAAGAAGAGGTACTACCCAAGTAGATAATAATGATGATGAAGTAGAGGTATAGACTACAAGAGAAGAGTTAGAATAGAAAGTGACAATTGAAAAGAGAATGGATAGAGTAATCAATGGTATTAGAGGTAAACCTAGACTTGAAACTTCTATCTATTCGAGAAGTTTAAATCCTAAGGAATTGATAGATTGAATGAGGAGAAACCAAAAAATACTATGAATTTGAACAAATTAAAGATATCAGGGTTAGGTTTGCATGTACAAGGATGAAAAGTCAAAACTATTTATGGTGGGATAATTTGCAATTGGAAAGGAGTTTGAGAGAAAAGAGAGGATTGAAACTTGGAAGGTAATATTAGAAAATTTGAAAAGAAATTGTTTTCCTGAAGATTATTCTGTGAATATGTTAAGAATATTTCAAAATTTGAAGAAAGAGAATATGACTATGAAAGACTACATCGATGAATTTTACAGACTTTCTATAAGATATAGAAAAAATTAAGAGAGTCCAAAGTCTATTGCTAGGTATGTTAATGGTTTGAATTAATCCATTTAGGATGGATTTGATGTGTTAAATTTTCAATTAGTTGTAGAAGCTTAACAAGCAACCTTGAGAATTGAGGAGAAATGAAAAGAAAGTAGAAAACCATTAGAAGAGGTCAAGGAATTATGAGAGGATGAATGAGAGAAGAAATATGAAGGTGAAGCAAGCTCTAACACTATGGACCGGGTTACTAGAAGAATATTTGATTTGATGGAGGAAGAGGTTTAGCAAGAGGTAAACGTATTGGAGAAAAAATTGAAATAATTTTCTTCAAATATGAAGGGGGGACGCTATGTGGCATTTGAATGCCTAGAATTGTTGAAGGAAGGAAAAATACTAGAGGGAAGAAATCATATTGATGAAGAAAAACCAACAACAAAAGTAAGTGAAGTGATTGACTTGATTTCAAAGCAATCAGAAATTTGACGATAAGGAAAATATTATTGCAGACCAAGAAAGAGGTGAATAGAAAACCAAAACAAAGGAAGAAGTGTCTATTGGAGTTGTTTAAAAATTGAATTTGAAGTGTATATCTCATCCAAATGCATATAGAGTGTCATGGTTACAAAATGGGAATAACATCACTATGAGAGAGTAGTGCCTGATTGATTTTATTATTGGGGATTATAGTGATAGCATTTTATGTGATTTTTTTCCCATGGATGCTTATCACATTTTTTTGGGAAGGCCACGGTAGTTTGATAGAATATTTTTGTATGATGGGAGAAGAAACACCTACTAGTTTGAGAATGATGGGAGAAGAAACACCTACTAGTTTGAGAATGATGGGAATACATTTAACTTACATTCTTTGAATAAATAAGCAGAGGAAGATGGGAAAGTGATGCTAAGTCTATTCTTGGAATATGTGAAGGAAGTAGAGATGAAAAGGCTTATAAAGGAGAAAGCTAAAGAAAATGAAGAGTGGAGTATTAGAGCTACAACAAAAACACTTTTTAAGGAGGAGCATATGAGAATTCCTCATTCCCATAATGCTTTGTGTGTTGGTATGTTCTCAAGAAATGTAGTAGAGAAGGTGAAGGATGTGGGAATGAAGAAGACAACCAGAAAATAAGGAGAGGGTAATAATATCACAATGGACAATGAAATAAGGGTGTATTGTGAAGTCAATGTAGTAAGAATTAGGAATAATTCCTAAGAGGGAGGGTGGGGAGGAAACAAGCACCATTGAGTGGGATATATGTTATAGCAAGATTTTCCTCCCATTATGAAATCTTGCATAGGAGGCCTTTTTCCATTTCCCTATGCAGACTTGTCATCCCCTTTTTCAAATTCCAGAGCTAAAAAATATATTTTTTCCACATGTACGTACATTTCATACTATACAACATGCGTATACATGGGATTCGCCACTACAACCCATGTACATTGGGATTTGTGCCCAAAAATGAAAAATGGAGTCATGTTTCCATGTCACAATAGGAGATATACAATCCTAGGCCTTCCATATACTGGAAACGTTTTGAATCGGCCCTTCAGTTACATTTGAAGGCTATAAATGGGTCAATTCCGAGCTATGGAAAGAGTAGAAAGAATTCAACTTTGAGAGCAAAGCTACTCTGGAGAAATTATTTACTTCATATTGAGTATGCATTCCTTTGTCCTTTAAGTCTGAAGATAGTGTTCAGCCCCCAAGCTCTTCCCTTATTGATTGAGAGTTCCATTGTCTCTCTTTTATGAGCTTGCCTTTGGTGGAGGATTGAAGTGGTAGAGGCCCAGTTGGAAGGAGCTTAGTTTCTCGATTCTGAACCGTGTCGACATGAAACTCTGTAACATTTTCACTTATGTTGATCATATATTAATAGAAATACCCTTTTCTCATCCAATTGATATCTTGCAAGTATTAGAATTATTATTCCATGGGCGTATTTTTCATGTTTATTAATGGATTGTGCTATTGAATGTGCTATCATCATATATTATCACCATATGATTTCTTTGCTTGGTTGTTGAGGACTAGTTGCAAGTATATTGCTTTGGGTCAAGTGCTCAATGGTGGACTTCATCGAACGTCTAGACAAGGTAGGCCTTTTATCTTGTCTTGCTAGCATATTCGTTTATATAACATACTTGAGAATAAAGTTGATTTCTGCAGTCATTTTCATCTGTTGTGATTTACCCTAGCCATAGAGAGATTTTCCTCGTAACAAAATTGGCGACCATATTGGGGATTGAATCTTATTTCTTAGGGGTTGGAGTGTTTTTCTCCTTAGATTGCTCTCATTCCTATTGCGTTTCTTGTCGTATCATTGCTTGACAACCTCTGTTCACTCTGGGTCTGAGTTTTTTAGCCTTCTCCCTTGCCTGTCTTTGTTTTTTGAAACATATACATGGTTTTTGGCTTGATAGTCGTGTATATACATGGGCTGTACCTCTGCAAGTTGCGTACATATGCTCTGTTTCCTTGAATAGTCACATACATAAAACTATTGTACTTGTTTACTGAGTTTGGTGGTTGTTGGGTGGGATTTGATTTTGTTGAGTCTTCTTGGGTCTCTGTAGTGACTGTTAAGTGTTTGTGGGATGTCAAGAAACCTTTCTCATGACCTTTTAATTTTGATTGTCCTTGTACATTAGGCTGGGTGTTCTTCTCCTTGGTATCCTACTTGAGTTATCTCTTTCTATACACAGTAGAGTTTATATATCAACTCGTTGTTCAGTCCATGAATTTTCATTTTTATTATATTGAAAATACAAAAATATTAGGCATTTTGCATTGCTTGGCATTTTGATCTTTTGAGTCTTTGTCATTATCTTAGCACATGTAATGAAAGATTGCATTTTTACTTTAGAATGACAGTGTTGAAATTGAAAATTGAATTTGTTTTAAGAAGCATATCATTCATTGAAAATTGAAGTTAGGACTTTGCATTGTATTGATATTTACTTTACTTGTTGAGTCATAACATCATGAGTTTCACTACCATACATTTTTGAGTAATCACGACCACTAAAATTAACGCTATAATTTAAAATTGATTAGTCACGATTTTATTTTCTAGGGTGCACAAACTAGCTTAGGGTTTAGTGCCCTGGAATAGGATTTTGTGATTAAACGTTTCCAAGGCGATTAAATCAACATATGTGTCTGACAAAGTGAATGGAGAAATCCATTGTATAATTGGTAATATCAAGAGGCTCCGCTCACACCAGAGTTTATAATGAGGTCGTGCAAGGTTGTTTGAAGGGATATCCCCCGATACCTTCTTAGCGTCAGAGATATTTTTGGGTATCTATTCATATCTAGGGATCTTGCTAGTGCCTTTACCTCCGTGAGAGGTGGTACTTTCTAGGTTTTGGGATTTGCTAACCTACCCATATGCTGGAGCTGACTTACGACTGATCACTTCTGCATCGGTTATACATTGGTTTCTTAGTTGCATGACTTAGGTGCCACATAGGTTACTTGCAAGGGTTATTCTGTAGGTACCTTGGGTCAGATAAGGGTCTTACAACACACAACCTTTATGGATAATTACCTCTTCGGAGGGATCTGTCTGACTCGTTGTTAAGCCCACGAGGGCCCTTATAACCTATTATGTTACCTTCGATCTTTAGCAAGGATTCTTAGGCCCCTCTTGGGTGATACATACCTTCTTTAGGGAGGGAGGCCACTTTCAGCCACTTTACCTCGTTTGTGTGCATATTGGCCACTTGATTTTTGGTGTGCTCTTTGATTACTAGTTGGCCTTAGGATTTATTTTTTGTCTTTAGATTCTTAAGTCATCATGGAGTCGGACCAATGTCCCTGTCGATCCTGTCACTTGTTATAGTTACCACTAGATTTTGAGTCTTTTCCTTCTAAAAGGCGTAGAGTTATTAGATGTGGTACACAGACCTCCACTATTCAGACTTGTGATTCTACAAGCATGAGTACTGAACCTAGTTTTCAGAACACTAGGATCCCTTCGAATCCCACACCTACTATAGTTAATGGAACCCCTTCGACTCCTGCAACCACAGTCGTTGTAGTGTCGGAGGAACCTATCATTATTATGGCCCGTCCTATAGTGAATGGTCAATATATTTCCTCAAACCCCTTTGTGTCTTTGGGCCACTCACCGAGCTATAATGTTCAATCCATCCCTATCACCTCTAGTCCTTTTTCCTATGGTATGCCAAATTTTACTTCACATTTTTCGAACACCATCCCAACTGTTGGCCCTAATGCTAGAATTGGACTTGGGGGAACTACACTTCCTTACACTCCTTTTTCATTTGGTGGTTCTCAAATCCCTCAAACGACTCCTAATATGGGAGGTATTCCTTCTTTTAACCTCAGGTCTAATCATATTGCTTCTAGGTGGAGCAACCAACCTGGCAGACAAGCTTCTGCTCAAGTTTCATCCTATAACCTTACCTCCTCAGTGTCGATTATGACCAACATGTTTGGCATGAAAAATCCACCTCTATCCTCCAGATTCACACTTGGAGGAGGTCAGTTTCATTCTTTGGGAAACCCCCAACCCGGATCCAATCCGGTAGGGGAAATTTTTTATAGCCCCCATTAGAACATTCCTACTGGAATGATGCCCAACCAACCTTTTATGAATCAACATAGAGGAGGGTCTTACAATCCCAGGCAGGGCCATGGTGCTTACCAGAACCCTGATTGGACTGTAGTTCCTCAAGCACAATCTTTCCAGGGAGCTTGGGGCCAAATGCCGCAACCCTGTCTCCCTTTTCTAGCCACACTTAATCTGACAGACTTGTCTAAGTTGATGAACGACCCTATGAGTCATGATCCTAGATGCCCCCCCGTCCCCACCAATATTCCTTCGGACATTTCAAAATTCGAAGGTAATAATGGTGAGGATGTTGGTGATCATGTTACTACCTTTCACATATGGTTCTCCTCGAATTCCCTTAATGATGATTCCATTAAGTTAAGATTATTTCAATGCACCCTCATTGGGGTCGCTATGAAATGGTATATCGATCTACCTAGGGGGGAATATGGGACCTTTAGTCAGATGGTGTTGGTCTTTCTTAACCAATTCCAATTGTTAGTTCGTTGCGATGCTGGCCTAGAACTTCTATCGGCTTTATGCCACGACACAACCACTCATATCTCGAATCATATCTAGGAGTGGCATAGATGGAAGAGGTTGATTAAGACCTCCATACCCCTGACCTTTCTTTTAGAATGGTTCCTCGAGGCTTTGGAGCCTCCTATCTCGAAGGATGTTACTACATCTAGGGTTACCACTGAGGAATAAGTGATCTTCAAAGCCCAGTAGTTAGATATTATATATGCTCAGTCTGGGATGTTATATCACATTCTTCCGAACACACCATGGTCAACCTATGACCCTAGAAAAAATCCTGGACCTCATGTTGATGGCATTGTAGGCTCCGCTAATGTAAAATCCGCAGACTCGATGACAATCCATTTGAAAGAGTTGTCTCTAAACCAGTTTGTAGGAGTGCCAGCTTCATATGTGTCTTCCAACCCCACTCAGTCGGCGGATGTACATTCCATGAAATCATTGGTTGTCTGAATTGATAACCAACAACCAGGTGGGAATAAGAAGAAAGGACATAATAATAATCGTAAGGGTGGGAAAAATAATAACAAATCCAAGGACAATGGTAATAATGAGAAGACAAATAATAATGCTGGAGAGGGCAAGAAAGAAATACATAAGGTGAAATTTCCCTGTAAGATTTGTACGGATGATCACCTTACTCATTTATGCCCCAAAATTGTGGAAGCTGCAAGGCTATTATCTCTACCACCCACTGTGCTGATGAATCCTTTTCCACATAACCAACACATGGCCTCAAGCTCCTCAAACACTGAAAATGCAGCTGGTGGGAGTCAAAACCCATCGTTGCAAGACAACGATCATTTGTGTATCAATATGGTTGATGCTAAAGTTCATGTAGCCACTCGATCTTGAGATTATAGCTCTTCATAGGCTATACCTAGTCTATAATCTCCTCCTCCTCCGGATATGACTTTATAGATTGAAAAACCAAAGCCACTTCCTTGTATTCCAAAAGGAGTACTCAAGTGGTCTACCCACAATCCAAATGCTAGAGTCACCCAAAACTACTCTATTCTTGAGGACCTGGGTCAAACCCATTGTGAAATGTCGGCTTTGGAGGTACTCTAGATGTGTCCTTCATAGAGGAATTCCTTACTAATTGCGTTAGGATATCTAGAACCCAGTGGCTCAAAAGTTATCAAGTTTGATGTCACAGATGTGAAGCCTCTCTTGCCTTACCATGTAGCATTCCAAATCCACATGGGATACTCAAAGTATACCATCAAACGTGCAGTTTTTGATGAAGGTGTTGCTACATGTGTGAAGTCACCGATTTGTTGGAAAGATCTGAGTTCTCCGAATCTTTCAAAGTCATTGAACATGTTGGCTGCTTTTGAAGGTCATTCCTTCCACCCTCATGGTATTCTTCATGCCTTTCCAGTCCAGTTGGGTGGGAATATGGTAGAGGTGGAGGTTGAGGTATTTGATATGCCTCTTGGTTATAACTTGTTACTAGGATGCAATTGGACCTATGCTATGGTCATCGTCATATCATCTGTATTTCATACTCTTTGTTTTCCTCATGATGGGAAGATCGTAACGATCGACAAATTATCCTTTGCGTATGCTAGTCCCAATGCATCTGTTAGATTGTCGATCCCCGTGATCGACAATTCTCAGCTGAAAACTGAGAATATTGGTGTCAGAATGTATTCATTCCTTATGGGCACTTTTGACTTCATGGCACCAATTGACCACGTTTATTCCATGTCTAGTAGGCTCATTTCATCAGAGAGGTCCATTCCTTTCCGCACTTCCTGTTTTAACGATCCTTGGACCCTACCTTCCTCGACTTCATCTTGTGAGGGTCATTCACATGCTATAATGGCCATGCCACTATCGATAGTGGAGATTGTGTATCAAGTTGTTCTTGACTCTTCCACCGATCGCGATCCTTTTACCTCGCCAATGGATGAGGAGGATCCCATTCTTAAGCCTGTGTGGGCCACTTCATTGTCTTGTTCACATGAATTTCTTGATGAGACTTTTCCCTCGGATGAAGCTATCATCAAAGCCATGAATGGTTCCATCAAACCTTGGGATGATATGCACCATCGCTCTTATTTTCTCCCAGAGCTTGAAATAATTGAACAAGATGACTTCTGATCTACTTTGAGTGAGATATTCAGTCACGTCGTAGTTCCACTTGATATGCACGACATTTATTCCAAAGGAAATATGGCAAATATTTCTCCTACCATCACGATCGATGTCTCTCGTACCCCTGACAAGATTTAAAACGTACATATCGGTGTGGATTGTTCGCTAGAAGAAATATTGATCTACACCGAATCTTCAAGGAATTTTGAGATGTGTTTTCTTAGTTATATGAAAATATTCCAAGAATTGACCCTCGTATTGTCGATCATGAGATTAGAACGTATCTGGATGCTAAACCTGTTCGACAACGTCTTAGAGTTGCCAATCCTTGGAAGGCCCCTGTTATTAAGGCAGAGGTGGATAAACTACTTAATGCTAGATTTATCTACCCAGTTCCTTTGAATGAATGGGTATCCAATCCCATTCATGTGAATAAGAAGCAAGGAACCATCCGTGTATGCATGGAATTTCATGACCTGAACAAGGCCGGTGCTAAATACAACTTCCCGACACCTCTCATTGATCAGATTCTCAATGAGTGTGCGAGAAGGGAAGTGTTTTCTTTTATGGATGGATTTTCAGGGTATAACCAAATTCAAATTAAACCTAAGGATCAACACAAGATGGAATTTATTTGTCCTTGGGGTACTTTCACATACTGGAAAATTCCTTTCAGCCTTAAAAACATCGGAGAAACCTTCCAACGTGCTATGACCTTCACATTCCACAATCTTAAGCATATAGTCGAAGCTTACCTTGATGATATTTCTGCTCACTCTCGTAAGAGAGAGGATCACTCTATGCACCTTTGGCTTGCTTTTGAAAGATATCGTTACTATAGAATCCGGTTGAACCCTCATAAGTGCATATTTTTCATTAGGTCTGGCCGTCTTTTGGGATTTCTAGTTTCTGAGATCGGGGTCATGGTAGATCTGTTAAAGTTTGAGGAAATACTTCGATTTCCTCCCCCGCACACTATTCGACAAATTCAAGGTTTACAGGGGAAAGCCAACGTTTTACGTCATTTTATAGTAAACTATGCCAATATCACTAAGGGTTTCATGCGTCTTTTGAAGAAGGACACCCCTTTTATCTGGGATGAGAGAGCCTAGGATTCCTTCGATGCTTTGAAGAAAGCCTTGGTATCAATGCCTCTACTAAAGTTTCCTAACTACGGTAGGGATTACTTGCTTTATATCACCGCATCTGAGGAGATGGTTGGTATGGTTTTGGTTCAAGAGGATGAAGAGCTATGTGAGCATGCAATCTACTATCTTAGTCAAAACTTAGTCGGTCCTGAGCTCAATTATTCTCACGTTGAAAATCTAGCTTTCGTTGTCTCTCACACAGTCCAACGTTTACATCATTATATATTTCTTTGCAAGACTACTGTGGTTGTCGATGTCAATCTGTTTCAATCCATCCTTACCAGACATATCATAGGGGGAAAATATAATAAATGGATTGTCATTTTACAAGAATTTGATCTCGATTTCGCTTCTGCGAAATCCAATAAATCACTATTCTTCGTGGAGTTAATATCTGAATTTCCACAATTAGATGAGGATGTTATCCATGTCAATTCGTTTGCGGACAAACACATTTTCCTTTTCTTGTCGTCTGATCCCTGGTATGGTTACATCATTCTCTATCTTCAAACCTTGAAGTTCCCTCAGCATCACTCACGATATGACCGACGGTGTAATATGATACCAATCTAAGAATTATAATATCATCAGTGACACTTTGTATCGCCAAGGAATAGACAATATATTGCATTGTTGTTTAACTCAGGGGGAAGTCGAGCAAATCCTAAACGATTTCCACAATGGGGCTTGTGGTGGTCATCTATCTAGGCTTGCGACAATCCAAAAAAATTTCCGAGCCGGTTATTTCTGGCCATCAATGTTTAAAGATTATGTTGAAGTAGTTGGGAAGTGTCACCCCTGCCAGGTGTTCACTTGGAAAATGCACTTGCATATATCCCTCTTCACCCAGTCATTACCGTCGGTCCCTTCACCAAGTGGGGGGTGGATTTTGTGGATTGCAACCCAACTTTGGTTGGGGGGAATCAACACATTATCGTGGCCATAGACTACTTTACTAAGTGGGTCAAGGCCATGACTACAGTTAAATCCAATGGGAATACTATTTCCTTCTTCGTATTCAATCAAATTATCACCCTGTTCGGTATCCCAAGTGAGATTGTCACTGATCATGGCAGTCAATTTCAGAACGAAATGATGGAAGAACTAGCATCTAAGATGGAGTTTAAACATGGTCATTATTCTCCTTATTACTCCCACACAAATGGACAGGTAGAGGCCGTAAAAAATTCTCTCAAGACCATTTTTCAAAAAACTGTCAGCCAAAGTAATTCTGACTGGAACATTATGCTATATCCCGCACTCTGGTCATATCGAACCTTGGTCAATACTGCCACCAGATTTTCCCCTTTCCATTTAGTACACTGTGTGGAGTCAATATTACCTATTGAAATCGATATCCCTTCTCTTAAGTTGATATTCACACTCCTACCTAACACTTCTGATATCGAGTGACGTCTTTTGCACCTAGAGAGTCTTGACGAGCAACGTCAAGTCACCTCTACGGTTATTGAGGTGAAAAAAGACGTTTCAAGGTCCAGTATGATCATTCTATCTGTCCTTGGTTGTATGTTGAGGGTGACTTGGTGATATTATATGATCAAGCCAAAGAACTGTTGGGGGTAGGCAATTTTAAACCCATGTGGCACAATCCTTATATCGTGCGACGTGTCTTAGAAAAAGGATCCTATGAGTTAGAAGATTATGAAGGGAATATGTTGGCCGAGCCCAGGAATGGGCTCTACTTGAAAAGATATTACTCTTGAGCCCCAAACTTGGGTGGAACTCTTTGTATACTAATGTAATATAGTGTATATATATTTTCCCTTTATTTTTGTCTTCATCTTTCTTATTGAGTTTTCCCTTGGTTGGTAGATGTCAACGGAGTCTTCAATGGAGTCTTCAGTCTACCTAGGATTCACAGACACAACCATTCGTCATACACAGAACTTGGATTCCATTGCTTAAGTGGTTTACTCATCTGAGGGTCTACTGGTGTCTTCAGGTGGCGTATGCCTAGGGCCATCCATGAATAATGTGGCCGAATATAGCGTTTTTATAGAAATTTTGCGTGATGCTATCTCACATGGTATTTGCTCTTTAGAGGTTCTCCTAGATTCCCAGTTAGTAGTATGTCAGTTGAACGAAAGTTACTACGTGCATGATCTTACTTTAACCCAACGATTCCTATAGGTACGTCTTTTAGAATGAAAGTTTGATTTTATTACTTATTATCACATTCATAGGAGTTCTAATAATGTATCTGATGGTTACGATAATTTCCTTCTTAGATTGGCATTTGTAACATAACTAAAGCAAAGAAAACAATCTCATCAATATAAACATTGTAATATAATTAAAGTTGAAGATCCCTATTAGCCCTTGGTTATGGAAGGAAGCGAATATCAAGGAAGAAAAGGCGAAATGTGAACTGCACGGAAGACATAATGACTATTACTGGGTCAAAGTGAGAAAAAGAGAAGAAAAGATGGAGTGAAGCCCAAGAAAGAAATCCGTTGGACGAGGAGATTGAGGATGACAGATCAAAAAGGAAGAAGGATCGTGGACAACTCAGCAAGTGGAAAAATCCACCATTAGATTCTTTGGAGCACCGCGCAAGAAGGAAGGAAAGACAGGCTGGTGAAGCCCTGGAAAGCGGGTCAAGTTGACCTATGGTTTAGACACCTAGGGTTTTGGACACCTAGGTTTCGACCTAAGGATATCGGTGACCTATTGTAATGTATAAATAAAGGTCAAGAGGACCTGGGTTAGGTTTTTGTTGTCATTATTACTAGTCTTGATCTAGTTGTTGTTGGTATGTTGTGAGAGATTATTGTTGTGTGAGAGAGAAGTGTTAAGTGTGAAGGCCTTCTGGTATTGTAAGATCTTCAGCTGGGTGAATATCAACCCTGCAATTGGGTGCATAGGAAGGGGGAGAGATAGAGAGAAGAGAGAGATCTACTGGTTAAGAGTGCAGATCCGAACTGTATGCTTTCATCTTAATATATTATAAAGCACAGTTCTATGGACGTAGCCCTAGAGAGAGGGTGAACCATGTATATATGTCTTGTGTGTGTGATTGATGTTGTGTTATTTTTCCTTGATATACGGTTATTGCATCGTTGTGATAGATATGATAGGTGTATGGAGTAGATCTAAGATGATAAGTGATATATGCATGTTGTATTGTTCTGGTATTGGATCCACTTGATATTCCCCTTGGTTGTAGACACTTCTGTCCTGCAACCCCCCCATAGTTTCTTCAGGTGAGACTACATCTTCTTCACAGGTGTATCCAAAAGGGCCAGTAGTTAGGGCTTGTTGGTGCACTCTTGGAGCTGAACCCTGGGTCCAACCCTATGCCAACAATCCCTGTTTTATATATATTTCAAAAAATATGGTGTTTATAGTACAAAATTGGGGCTAACACCCTCAATACACATATATAGACTATAATACAAGATCCACAACATCTACGCCTTTGGTGTCATATGTGTGTCATGGTAGCAAACTATGATGTTTGTGAGATGCTGAAAGAGTTTCACCAAACCTCTAGGCACACCAACCACTTGTCGTTGCATGGCTTTTGATATATCCTCTACCTGAACCATCAGAATCCTTTGAGTCAAAAGAGACAGGTTTCCCTGCACGTTTTGAAGGACTCTCTCAGCTTCTCCTCCCACTACCTCATCTCCTCGGTGCCTTTGAAAATTTCGGGGAAGACCATTCGGTTGTCACGGACACACGTCTGCATCACACAAGTGTCTAGTTAGTGCTTAAGCATCATCCAAAAATATTTTTGTTTTACTATACAAAAATACAAAAAAAATGAAATATTTAAAAACATTTGACATACCTATGTCCCCGTAGGTGGTCCTTGGTGGGAGTGGCATGTCAGGGTCCCCTCTGAAGTCGATCTCTGCATAGGGGTAGTCATCTAGAGAAATGACCTGTCGCCTCCACCAATATAAGAAATTCTTGTTGTAGGGTGTGGGAACCCTACCTCCCCCATTCCATCTCATTAACTCAGTCCACCATGCCATGGCTATATCGTGAGTTCCACTCGAAAAAATCTCAACTCTAGGTCCCAAACCTGGAACCCACTCGAAGAAAAAGATGCATAAGATAGAGGCAAACCCGAAGTTCCTCTTGCTACCTTGTTTTCACTCTATCAGGTGGCTCTTCATATTAGCCAATAGTGAGATACACCAATCATATATTGTGGGTCTCAAGCACTCTATAGCATAGAACATGAGTGGCCTTGATGCCTAGTGCAACGAAGTCGATCCTGTGATCCTGGTCAACATGAGGAAAACAATCTTGAGGTTGATATTGTTTATCGCTTGGATGGGGAGTTGAATCCAGACCCTTGGGGTCCTTACTAAACAATGAGTGTCTATTTACTCCTCTATTTTCATACCTCTCCTAGCTCTCCAGGATTTGAGGTTCATCACCTCACCGCGTCGTGATGACCTAGTCAAAAAGTAAATATCCTCTACTTCAATCCTCAATGGTTTCCCATCAAGGTTGAAGCTTTCACTATCAGGGTCTCAATAATATACAAGCATATCAAGCAACCTCACCTGGGCCCTCATCCCTTTGAGTTCCCAAAACTTATATAAGCCACATATTTTCAAGGCCATTTGAGCCCCCGAATCTCTGTCCACGGCAACATCTACCTCCTCATGCTCCCTTTCCCTTTATTCTAGCACCATCCTGCCAGATAAAAGTCATAATTTGAGTTAGAAACCATTGAATATGGAATTGTAAGCGGTCTGCTTTGTTTACAGTTGCGTATAGGGTTTATTATACGCTCCCTGTATTTCTCACAGTTGTGTATAACCTTATGTATACGCGACCTGATGAACGGTAGCCCGCATACACCAAATTACCCAATTTGTGCCCTACTTTACTCAAAATTTGAAACCTAATTTAAAAATTTAATCCACTAGAAAGTAAGAGGAGGGGAAGAGGAATTACCTGGTCTAGAAGGTTTTTGATTTCATCTCCTGATGCTCTCACAATCACCAATTGAATATCAGAGGTAATTTGGTCCAATTTTCACTATTTGGGTAAAACGTCAAAATGACATAGTAATTTTTGGTTTTGTTACTATTTATACCCACTTTCTATAGTTTTGAGTCATTTTTTCACCTAATGAACTAATACAACAGTGGATTGAGTTGGTTTTTGTAGTTTTCACTAGGGATTCTTGCGGATTTTAACATTATGTTGTCCGTTCGTAATCACGGGCATGTATTTTCACTACCCAACATATAGGATAGGTATCCATTCCACCATGCACTTTTGCATTGTCCTATAACTGTCACTTTTATTCCTTAGGAATGGACCCATTTGTTGCGACACAAAACTTTCCATCTATTATAAGATGTTTCATTATCAAGTGGTAGAGACTTAGCAAACATGGGTGACCTAGTTAGATCCTCTACTTCATTTGGTGCCCATGCAGATATTTTTTCCATAGGACTTGGAGTCCCTTATAACTAATACATGCCTTTATTCTGAGCCTCATTTCTCACTCATAAACATGATACCTTATACCTAGAGGACTCCCAACCGAGTTTAATTTAATCTCTTTTCCAACTCGTCTTCAAAAAAGCGAAAAGATTGTCGAGTGAACTTGTCTCTTTCACACTCATAAATTAGATTTGAAAGGACATCTATTTGCCACAAGTTTATCCCTTTTTCACACCAAGTAGACTAAATTTCATGAAAAGGACATTTTTTGGCGTTAAGTTGTGATTGCATCTCATGCCCTTGCTTGCAATATTGAGCCTATAGCCGGTTCTCACTTTGTGATATAAACCGTTTGCTTCGGCAGTTTTTGCATCCTCAACCAAGAAAAGCCTCGTTTATATCCTTCAAAATTTGACACCCTATTCCCAGGAGGGAACATTCCCCTGAGTGTCCATCTCTCGCATGCATCTCCTTCCATTGAGCATAGTGTTGGAAGATTGGTTGTTGTCATTGATGTCAACCCTAGTCATGGGTTTTGGACCACAATATTGATGAAGTTATTTGGACATGAAGGAAAATGCACATGCAGATACAAAACCCATGGATGGATAGTATACATCATGCTCTTTCCGGTGGTATGTGGCACGTCACGTGGA
>SNQJ01S0193260.1:4236-17775 GCA_010110895.2 Picea sitchensis | reverse complement strand
TAGTCCACCAACTACCATCGAAGGAATGCTTTAAGGATTAAGGATAGATTACAAATGGTGGAGAGAATACATGTTCCACATCAAAATGTTAGACATAAATCTAAGGGAGACATGCAAAAAGCAAGGAAAATAGTTCACCATCTACCATATACACAAAACCCAAATCTTGCTTTGAAGACCAATGATAGCCTACAAGTCGTTGAAAGTTACATCCAACTTATTAACAAAGCATATGATAAGTAAGCATAGACATAGTGAGTAAGAGAAATCCCACAAGCCACAAAATCCATCCCTACAAACACCAAGAAATATTGCGAATGTCAAGAATAGTCCACAACCATTGGCAACATCACAAGAGTATAAACCACAAGATAATAATATCACTCTATTCAACATATGAAGATAGTTTGCAATGCCAAATGAGGGACCTTTTACAAAATTGTAAAAGTATCCTTTATAGAAAGTCTTAATAACTCTTAGCATTCTAATTACTTGACTCTTGGCCTTCTTTCTTCTTGGAGTTTGGCCTTCCTAAATGACTCTTGACCTTCCTATTGTACTTGGACAATTGATCCAAGTTAATATCGATGGCCACCCATCTCTTCCACCGACTCAACATGGTTCTCCATTTGGGCAGTCATGTTATGATTTTATAGGATTTTCTTGGATTTTCTGGGTCCTAAACTTGTGTGTCCATTGTTACACCCTTAGCAAGATTTTAGACAAGAAATGATAGCTTGGATTTACCTTTGGAAAATCCAGGCCATGCTATTTTCTTGTTTTCCTCAGTTAGATATTTCGAACAAGATAATATGCACACCAAACAAATATTGTATGTGAAAGTTACATTCCTGGAAAATTGATGTAGAAACTAATGCCCAAAAACATGTCTTGGCATTTTCAAAACACCTTTTGGCGCTTCTCCTCCTCGTTTTAGGGTTTTGGACCTTTAGGGTTCTTGATTTATGTTAAAAGGCCATCAATTTGGTCTCTTTTATTAGCTTATTTAAAATGAGCATAGCCACCATCTCTCTCTTACTCTCTCTCTCTCCAGAGATAAGCTACCACCATTATAGCCAATTTGTGTTCTACAATATTCCACTATGCTATTCATCAATAGAATTTGGGTTTTCACTGTATTACTATTCTCTCTGCTATATTTTTGTGTGTGTGTTATTTCCTTTTCTATACAATCCAGATTAGTGGTATCAAAGCAATCTACTCTTTGTTTTCTTCTTTGTGCATGTCCCCATCAAGGTCATGGTATAGAGAGTTTCGAGCTAGTTTCTCTAGAAGATGACCACTCTCGTCGGCGAAAAAATCCTCCCATGATGGGGGAAAGGAGAGATGAGGGAGCAGGATATTCTATCAAGATGTTGCTTGAGGAATCCCTTGCACAACAAAGGAATGCGATGATGGACAATTTCGATCGAATACTTTAACAACTGCCAACGACAAGTGAGGCAACTTCAACAAGCGACCAATTAAAAGGTGTGACACCCTTCAAGGTATAAGTTAAATTTTATATCCATTTATTTGAAGGCCAAATAGATGCATATTCTTTATAGACATGGTTGAATATTTTATAGGTTTATTACTCTATTAAAAAAAAATCGACATTGAAAATATCACCTTTTGCACTCCTTAAATCCCTTCCCCATGTCAAATATTGGTGGGAAGTTTACTAGGAGATACATAAATAAGACGTGTCTGTAGCATTTAGACCATGACCCACTTGGGAGGCCTTTGTTGATTCCCTCAAGGAGGAATTCTACCATGTTGGAAAGTATGATGATTAGTACATGACATGGACGACTCTGAGAGAGACCAATGGGTTCCAGAGTACACCAACATTTTCCATACCTTGCGCTAAAAGTTGGGTATCATATACTCTGAGTGGTTCCTAGTTTTGAAATACCATAGTGGCCTACACAGGTACATGCAAACATATATGGTTTTCTTGGATATCTCTTCACTGGGAGTTTCTTATCAACTTGTTGTCAAAATCAATAAAAGATTTAAGAAGTGGAATAAGTAGGAGCTTGGGTCTACAAATATTTCATAACAGAAGTATGGTAAAGGAAAACCTAACTCATGAAACAAGAGACAATGTAGGGATATCCAACCACGAGACAACTAATCCAAGCCACATGTAATGAAGGGTAATGATAAGTCAAAGAAGGACACTGGAAAATGGTGTGAGTTTCACAATAGCCCCTGGAACAACAATATTGAATGCTTCTTGAAACAGTCATTTTTAGCCAAGCTTGTGTTGAGTTACTATAATAGTAGGAGGTTGACACCACTTTAAAGTGACCTATAAAGGTATTTAATAACGTGATATTGTGATTGTTATTATAACAATTTTAATTATTGACATAGTGTTGACAGGCAAAAGTGATTGATCGTCAACTGGAAGAACAAGTCCGATCTGGGGTTGTCTAAGTAACCCAAGCCGTTTGGGGTAACGTGTTCTGACGGGTTTAATGGCTCCGTTAGCCAATCTAAAGTCCTAAAATAAAGAGAAAGGGATAACTAACTAATGCTAAAAACTATAATATATATATATTTATATATTAAGTATTGTAAATGTATTTAAGTAGAAAAAGAAAACATAAAAATCTTACTTATAAACAACATTTACAGGTTGCAAGTTTTACTTGGAACTTACGAAATCAATGTAAAAATAATTGATTTTGAGAAGTAGATAAAGAAATCACATTTGATTTTTTTTTGTCTTCTTTCTATAAATCTAACAAATCTTGAATTAACTAAACTATGAAACATAGATCTACAAATAGTCAAGAGGCGATCTAAACTTTCTGGTTTCACTAATACATAAATGACAGAAATTAGAAACACAAAGAAGCTAACCTGATGCTAGTTCGTGAAATGTGTCCGGCCATCTGTATGAATCAAGAGCATCCAGCTACCATGCCTACAAGATAAATCTACAATAGACTTATACTGAAACTGTGTTGAATACATTCATGGAATGTATTGGTGACCAATGTTTAATAACAGAATAGGGAACACAAATTAATTATGTGATCTTATGATCGCAAATGATTACAGTCAAATAAATCTGAGTGTAACATATTCATTTCATTGTTCAACTAAATATCAAAGAGAAATCTTGATACTCAAATTGAAAAGGTGACCATAGTGTCAATATCCGGAACATCAAATCATGAACGATATTTATAAAATGGACATCCTGAAACATAACATATCAATGAGTCTAAATGTACAAGACATATTAAGATATCAAGATTAAATAAAACAAAACATTAATGAAACACCATTCACAAAGGACTAAAGACAAAATGTTGTATACTGCTCCATTAAGTCTTGAAACATCATTCGTCCATCTTTGGTTCCAGGACAAGATGACTTTCATTTACAAAATAGAGAGTATTTAAAGAGTTTTTGAAATCTCAACTTCCTATCTCCTAGGATAGGATTAGATCCCATAAGATCAAAATATTACAAATATGGAGGGCCTACAGGCACTCATGATCAAATTGTATCTTAAAAAATTTATAATTTTTTTTTCCTATTTACAAAATAAACAAAAAGGAGATACTACTCATCTAGATCGAACATGTTCCACCTCATAAAATCAACATCAGATATACCATGTACTGAAAAACGAAATAGGAACAAGTAAGATAATTTATTAACAACTAATTACTAAATTTTATATAAAAATGAATTGGCTATAGAATCGTGAGATTCTGTAGCCAGTCTTATATTGGCAAAAGAAATCTAATTTCAACCAATTTGATTAAAAAAATAGCATGACTGTAATAAGAGGGAAAAACTGTTTTACCATTTAACCAATGACTAAACATGGATCATGATAACTCGAAATTGATTATGGCATTCACACTGTCTGCATTCTTTATCACAATGTTGCTTGTCTTCTTAAGATGCTTGGCTTGTCTCTGTTCATTTGCTCTGAGTTCACAATTTTCTTTTATGAGTAATTCATTGTGGTTTGTGAGCATTTTAATTCGAGATTGGAGGATAGGAATATCAATATAGTATCGTTCGATCCAACGTAGGCAGACTTCATAATGCGCAGGAGAAACGATATGTTGATGGGGCATACAGTCAAGACTGGTTTCATCAATACTTTCTGTTACATTCCCTAGACCAAGCCCCTTACTAGTGAACTCACCTTTATCCTTGAGACACGGTGGAAGATTGTTAACAAAGTCATATGGCTGATTAGGATCTGATTTATGACAATCTTGATCTTCTTCTGCAAGAAACTTTTTAATTTCGGTATCTGAATCCTCATTGATCTCGATTGGGTCAATCAAGATCAAATGAGGATTAGATCAATTCCTCAAACTTCTCGAAATGAGTCGACCAACTCTTTTATTTCAGAACCCTATCATTGTGTGCTTTTGTTTTGACTATTTGTGAGACTTGTCGACATAGGGTTTCACATTGGCGTTATGGCCATTATCCAAATTATGCACAGGAGGTTCACTCCACTCACAATCTATAGCCTGTTTCTCAAGCAGGAATGGACTGGCCATTGCATTGTCCAGGGGTTTTGTGACTGGCTTAGTATTCGGGTTGTTAGAGTGTTCATTTACCAACAATTCATCCAAATTAGGGCCGACAGTGGAAGCAAAACCATTTCTCACTAAAAATCCATCCCAACAGTCACCTATGGTTTCCAAGTGGTGTGTTAACATGATTTTGATTAAGCCGTGGTGAAAAAGGCTTGAGTCAAGACTCAATTTTTTTAGATCTTTTGGACATCTTGTATAGGCTTCTCAGCAAATAGAAAGGCACATTCAAATGAAAACCTGTGACGTGCATAAGCAACCGTATATGATAAAGAAAAACTAGGCCATAGCGACCCTCACGGGTCACAAACTATTTAAGAACTGACAAGAGACCATGCCATCTAACCTTAAGAAAATAAACAAGAATACCTTTCTCACATCAATCAATATTTCTAGAGGCCACGAAGAGGCGTCAGGGCACTTCTTCGGCACTTCTTCGATTTTCGAGTTCTTGAACCACTTCCGACCAGTGGATGGAAGTCTTGTGGCTTCACTAATAAAATCCTCAGTCACCTCCAACTGGATATCTCCAACTTTTGCCCTATACCCATCAAATGTTTGTGCGAATTCATTAGCTACGCGAAGGTTATACCCTTCGAACCTTTTGATAAAGGTTTCTCAACCCTGGCCTTTCAAATCCTCGACAACATCATCATGAGATAGCAACGTTTGAGAGCCATTCAGCTCTATTCAGACAACATGAGACATTAATAATATCACTAGACTGTAATAGGGGCGACTCAATCTAGCTATGGGTTTAGATGGCAGGAGAAGGAGAAACAAATCTGAGCGAATAAAATGGAAAGAAACCAAACAAAACCCTTGCACGATCATAGTATAAACATCAAGGTTTCGGTCATGAAGTTCAAGCACTCCTGGTAATGAAAGCCTTGAGTACAGAGCATAACAAAAACCCTCAACTCATAATGAAAATTCTGTCAATTCACTCTACCAACCAAAGATCAAGTACAGGATACAATTCTGGTGCATTTAATTCCCATGTCTAGCAATGACTATAGTTGGTTTGCAAAGGGTTGAAATAAACATGTTTATAATTCAAATGCAAAAAAACAATAAGTATCATATCAACATTCAAAGTAATCAAAGGGAATTCATTCAAGTGTTAAACATGGATTAGATACAAGCACAATGACCCTTTTAAAAAGATGCTTTGAATGGGGATATAATACAAACTAAGTTTTCATGATTGATTCATGCTTTCAGTCATGAATCAAACATGAAACAAAAACGAAAACGCAAATCTTAGAGAATAAATGAACATATTTTATAAACCAGTAATCATCCCCAAATGGTAATATTTATAGGATGAGGTGAAGGCAGCTACAGGAAGTGTCATTTGTTGTTCAAATAGCAAAAACATGTAGGGCTGCCAACAATGGCGACTTACTGGGAGAAGCGGTTATCTCTACATCACTAGAGAATTCATGTTAGGATGGATCAGAATGGTTTAAGAATTTAAAGAACAGTCAATAGTAAGTCAAGTATCCCAATCAAATTAAAAAACGTCACCCATTCTAGTGTTAGATGTCTTTCTATCCAAATGCAATCTGGTGACAAGTTTTAATTACGAGAGAGACAATATTTTAGCCAAATGACTCTGATACTATTGACAGGGTCGCTGCTGCCAGCATGCATCCATATCCTCAGCAGGGATGTAAATTAACCCACTCAAACACCTCTACCCTGTCCAATAATTGTCAATTCAAAGTGAAGGGCATTTTACGATTAATATCAAAATTTATACCTGATAATTTTCTTGAACCCGACATTGCTTTGCTACCATCAGGCATGTTCAGTATCCCGATGAAGTTGTCTTGGCAACATGCATGCATTTACCCGCTACCTGCAGACCTGTTCAGTATCTCAATGGGTTTACAGACACTTCCCACAGCTCTCTAGAAGTTATTTATAATTTTCTATGATTTTTAGGAAAGAGGGGTGATGCTGAAAATTCCAGATTCTGAAACACTTGCTATTTTCCAGCTTAGTTTTTCGCTTGATGACCTTCATCATGATTTGAATTTAGTTTTTTGATAAGAATAACTTTTCAAGGATAGGAAGGCATACTTGATTTGTTTTCTTTAAAAAGAGGGACATCGTAAAGAGTTTTAATGATGATCGTATCTTCTCATGATTATAAAGTGAAACTAGGAAGACTAGTCTAAACAGGAAGTTTCTTTTGCCAGTCTGAGTTTCAGCAATTTACAGCACTAATACTTTGAGATGACCCTGAATGTTACGTTATGATGAGACATTTTGGTTTCATTTCATGAACTAAAAGGTGACACAGACATGAATTCATTCAGAACACAGAAAAATCAAGCAAAATGAAAAGAACCAAAATCAAAAAACAAAAAGAAAAATTAAACAAAGAAAAATATGTACAAAGGTGGATTTGGAAACATCTGGAAAAATACCTTTTGAGATCTTGGCCATTCACCGAGAAGGTGTCTGGCTGTCCCTCCAAATTGTGTATATGGAAAGAGTTGGGACCTATTTTTTCAGCGATCATGAATGGTGCCAACCACAGGTTTTGGAACTTGGTGTGTTCCCCTTTTCCCTCGTGAGGTTTATCCCATTTGAGAACCATGTCTCCTACCACAAAGTTTCTGTCTAAAGAGGAGTTCAAATCAAACCATATTTTTACAATCTGTTGATGATGATCCAACTTCTTCTTTGCTTGTTCCCTAACTTCCTCTAGTTTTAATAAGGCATTGTTTAGACTTGCCAGAGGAGGGCATACCTCTTCTTGGACTTTCTGCGATAATTGCACAGATGGGAGTAGAACATGAGGAGGTAGGATTGCTTCTCTCCCGTAAATGAGAAAGAAAGGAGATTTTCCAACAAAGGATTTGGGTGTTACTCTGTCAGCCCATAGTGCATTAAACAAAGCATTGTGCCAGTTCTTGTGGTTTTCAGAAATTGTCCTCTTAATGATCTTGATCAATTTTTTGTTTGTTGATTCTGCTAAGCCATTTCCTTAGGGGTAGTAGCTCGCATAATATTTCAATTTAATACCTTTTTCTAAGGCGAATACATTCATATCCAGGGATGATAAATAATATGCGTTATCAAAGACTAAACATTCAGGAATGTCGAATCTGGTAACGATATTCGAGTTAAAGAAAGATACTACCTGATTAGTGTTTACCACTTTCAAACTTTCAAAGGTGCAGCTTCGGACCATCTGGTAAAATAATCCATTGTTGTAATGATATATTTATGATGTTGTGAAGAAGAAGGGTTCATTTTCCCTATGATGTTAAGACCCCACTACTGAAAAGGTGAATCCACAGTAACATGCTACAAAGGGAATGCTGCCTTTTTCACTTGTCCAACAACCTTTTGGCAGATTATGCATTTACGACATAATGCATGGGCATCTTTAAATAACGTGAGCCAATAGTACCCAACTCTTAACACTTTGTGAGAAGTGGTGTCTCCACCAAAGTTTCCACCAGCCTCACCTGCATAAAGTTTAGATAGCACTTTTCCTGCTTCATCTTTTTCCAAACAACACATAAGAACACCATCGAAATTCTTTCGAAACAATACATCATTTATTAGCTGGAAAGATGCAGATTTTAACCTGAGTGCTCTTATGTTTTTAGGATCGAGATGGTAAGGAGAATATCCATGTGTTAATTAAAATTTAATATCATCATACCAATAATTAGCAACAACTTGTGTACAACTAACCTGTGTCTCGTTGTGCTGATTTACAATTGAGATGTTAATTTGACTTTCCTGTTCTTCAACTGAATCAACCACTAGTTTACATTGTCCTTCACCTCTAACAATTTGTGCAGGAGTTATTTCGAGGTCGTATTCTTGTAACTATGTCATCCAATTTTCTTGTTTTTCAGCCAGTTCCTTTTGTACTAATAAGTTTCTCACAACAGCGTAAGGAACGATGACTTTAGTTTTGGATTTTAGCAGATACCACCGTAAGTGCTTCACTCCTTTGAAAACAACATACGCCTACTGATCTGCAGTTGGTTAATTCAGTTCAACCCCTTTGAAAGATAAGCTCATGAAGGCAATGGGTACTTCATTTCTTTCATTATTTTTCTGTGTTAACACAACAACATAAGATCGGTCAGAGGCGAAGGTGTAAAGAGTGAAATCCCGAGAGAAATCAAGACTCATCAAGGAAGGAGCTTCAATTCTTGTTTTTTTGATAGAATCAAAAGCTTGACTTTCTTGGGGTCCCAAACGGTATTGAATATCCCTTTTAATTAAATTTTTCAAGGGCCTTACCATTTATGAGAAACTTGGGACAAATCTTCTGACAAAATTAATTTGACCTAAAAATGATTGCATAGATTTTTTGGAGGAAGGGGGAGGAAGTTTGGTAATGGATTGAGTTCTTTCAGGATCGATGATGATTCCTTCACTTGACACTATGAACCCAAGCAGTTTTCCTTGTTCCATCGCAAATACTGACTTCTTAGGGTTCAGAGATATGTCGTACTTGCGGAATCGTTCTAGAACATCCCTAATTTGAGACACGTGATCTTTCTTGATTTTGGAGAAAACAGTAACATCATCAAGATAGACCACTACCGATTGATTTATGAGACCACGAAAAGCAATGTCCATTTCTCTCTCGAAAGTGGCCCTGGAATTTATAAGCCCAAAAGGCATATTCCTGTAGGCATAAGTGCCCCATGAGGTATGAAAGGTTGTTTTTAACTGGTCTGAGGGGGACATGAGGACCTGGTTGTATCCTGAAAAACCACCTAATAGTGATAGTATTTTGGAACCAGATACCTGCTGAAGAATTTGTTCCATTGGAGGAACAAAATAGTTGTCTTTATCAGACGCTCAGTTTAAGTTACGAAAATTGACACAAAGTCCAATTTCACCACTTTTCTTCCTTACAGGAACTAGATTAGACACCCATTGTGTGTGTCTCACCGGGAAAATTATCTTTGCGTTTAGTAACTTATTTAGTTCTTTCTTGACAGTGGGTTCCAATTTGGGGTGCATCTTTCTTAATTTCTGCTGAAAAGGCTGAGTTTGTGGTTTCATGGGGATGACATGTTGTATTATATTAGGATTGAATTTTTTCAAATCATCATATGTCCAGGCAAAAACATCCTTGAATTATTTAAACAGTTTTATAAAGGCAGATTGTTCTTTCTCGGAGCATCCCGTTCCCAAATTGATATTTTGAGGATTATCTTTATTCTCTAGATTTATCGTTTCATAAGTCAAGGAAGAACTGTTCGTTTTAAAATTAACTAACCCTCTAAATTTATCATGCAAATCATAAAAATTCTTTAGTCTTACAATGGATCTGGGAATAGAGTTTACCAGATCAAATGTCAATTCAGGAGATCTAGGATCTGATATTACCATGAAGTTGTGGAGGTTTTCATCATGAGTGCCTTCATTGATAATTGCACCTTGGAAAGTGTCCTCCATATGCAAGAAGTTGATGATCTGTTGGTCATCGTCGAACACTCTCCAATTGGTGATGTTGTCAGGTATCAACAGCCTGAACAATAATTCAATCGAAAATGCATTCGGAGAGAGACCTTCTATGGGAAAAATTTTAGAAGCGACATTAGCCAATAAATCATCCTCCGAATTACTTAGTCTAGGAATGGAATTGATGTTAAACGATGAAAATTTTTGTATCAAACTCCATACCTCGGTTTTATAACTTCTCAGATGTGGTGACAAGAAATGTATGGAGTTTCTTACCTATCTGACCATGATTTATGAATCACTGAACACCATTAAATTTCTTACGTCCATATCCAAAGCTTTCTTAAGCCCTTGTAGAAGTGCTTCGTATTCGATAGTGTTATTAGTGCATTCGAACTCTAATCGACAGGAAATGAAAGTCTTATTACCTATGGAGTCGATGAGTACACATCCTGCACCGACTCCTTCTTTGGATTTGGATCCGTCGAAGTAAAGTGACCATATCTGAGCTTCGTCAGCAGTTTTTGGCACATTTGGAAAAGCTGGTGACTGAGTACAGGTCATGAATTATGATTGTTGCCCAGGATTGGTGACGGGGAAATTTCGGTCATGAAGTTACCAAAGAAGGTGTTCATTCCCTGCATTTCAAGTGAATTAGTAGATGTGGTAAAAGGTTCGTTTGGATCATTTAGATCTGTCACGGTGTTCTTGATATAATGTTCATGGTTTATCCTAATTTTATTTGGCTGCCCATTTTCCGGTAACCACAAATGAGACCAATCTGTGGAAAAGTACCCATGTAGCTGTTCGGACCAGTCCCTGCTAAAAAATAAACCATAGACTTTGGGGATGTCAACAACAATGATGTCAATAATCTGGTGAACCTTAGGATTAGAAGATAATCTAACCAGAACATTTTTAAGTTCACCAATTACCTTAACGTTCGTCCGATCAAGATGAATGATTTTGAGACTAGAAGGTTGAACTTCTGCGTTAATTTTTTGACAAACAGATAAAGGCATTACATTTGATGATGCGCCAAAATCCACCATGCAATTATGTACATTTCTATTGAAAATTTCAAAAGTCAATAAGAAAGGTGGGACATTTTTACGAGTGTTAACAGTAGAATTCTGTTGATTTTTTGCCACTATCCTTGAAACAATTTTATCTACATTTGATACAGTTTTTTCAGTTGAATCCCTTTTATCTGGAAGTTTAGATGTCGTTTTAGTAGGGATCTTTTTGGCTGTTTTAGAACTGATTTCTGCAGTCTTCTTGTTGCTAGGATCATTGTTCTTACTGTTTTCTGTGATATTTTGAAGCATTTTCTGCATAATAAGAGGAAATTGCAAAAGCTCGTAAACATAAATGTTAGCCCTTAGTTTTTTTAGATCTTCAATCAAGTCATATTATAAAACTGGGGCTGATAAAATCTGTTTTATCTCAACTTTTTTTTACTGTTTTGGAGGCACATTATTACTCATTTCAGAAGATGGTTTGCTCTTTGTTTTGCTTCTTGTGTTGTAAGGATGGATAGTTTCAAAGTTTTCTTGGAAAATATTGTCAGAGAAGTGTCCGAAGATATTGAGAGATGATTCCTCCTCTTTAGCTACTTCTTCCTCAACTACGTCTTCAAAACTTTCAAGAGGGACTGAGTTATCCTGTGCTTCAAGAATAGTTTGCAAAGCGTATTGTAAGCTTTCGAAATTAAGACCTTCAATGGTTAGATTTGGCCGATTGGGAGGAAGAGGCTTTCTAAAAGTAGGTTTAAAACTTCCTTTGCTTGAGGATGCCTCTTTGACCGATCTCTTCAAGTCTACAAAATGATTTGATAATTTTCGGAAAGCCTTTTGCAAGCTTTCCAAGTCTAAAGTTTCTGGTTGGCTTTTGGCTTGGGGAGGCCTCCTAATGATTTATATTTTCTATTTAGAGGATGAAGTTGTTTCAGCTTCACTATTGAGATTGTCTTTTAAGCTTAATATATCCTTTTCAATTTGGCTTGCCTCCTCGAAGGCTTCCAACAATGTAGACTTTTTAGACCTTTTAACCCAAATTGCTATATAATTATGTAGAGCTTTGATGTAGTATGCAACAATTAGACTCTCAGCAGGCATTGAATTTGCGGGAATTCAATTCTTTAATGTAAGGAATCTTTGGTTAAAATATTTTACTTTATCCTTAGGGTTCATTTTTAGGCTGGAGATTCCATAACCAAGACTTTAGGAGATTTATCATCTCCAAATTTCTCTAAGAAATAGGTTTCGAATTTGTCCCAAGAGATAATGGTCTGGGGATATTGGGAGAAATACCATGTGGAGCCATTTCCCTCAAACGTATAAGGAAAGAGTCTGCATACTACATCTTCATGCTCTACACTTCGAGTCTAATGGCCAACATAAACTTCTTTATGTGATCTTCGGTAGATTGCTTAGAATATGGATCAAACTTAGGCAACCATTTCTCCGGGTGCTTTGGTAATGGGTGTTGGGGTTTGGGTACAGCCATGACATCTTGATCGAGCCATGGTCTAGCAGGATTGTTTTGGTTTTCCATGGGTGTAGGTGGCGTCGAAGGCTGAGATGGTTCAGACGAGGAACTTCCTTCATCAGATGATTATCCTCCTGAAGAGGATGGAGATGAATGAGGTGGGGAAGGTGGAATACCAGATCCTTTGGTTCCAAGGATAGGTGTTTCAACAAGATCTGTAGTATTATCTCCTAAAGGGTTTAAAAGCAGACCAGTGCCTTCAAGCTATTCTCGGATATCTGAGAAGTCAGGGGGTTGATTTAGTGGCCTACCAGGTTATTTGATACGGGCTAAAGCACTATGTGTCCTTATGAGTAACTGACAAACAATTTCTTGTACAACGGATCCTTGGGGATTTTGTGTTACCGGCTCAACAAGAATCTCATGATTTTCGTTTGAGGTAGTTGTTGTTTCGAAAGTAATTTTTTTGTCTGAGCGACTACGTGTTACTACAGGGGAGCGAGTGTGTGGGGGAGGAGTTTTGTGACTTCCATGTGCCATCAATTGTATCCATCCCTCATTCTAGCACCATTTTTTGACGGGAAAAAGTGACTGTCCGTCAACTGGAAGAACAAGTTCGGTCCGGGGTTGTCTAAGTAACTCAAGCCGTTTGGGGTAACTTGTTCTGATGAGTTTAATGGCTCCGTTAGCCAATCTAAAGTCCTAAAATAAAGAGAAAGGGATGACTAACTAATGCTAAAAACTATTATATATATATATATATATATATATATATATACTATACAACTATTGTAAATGTATTTAAGCAGAAAAAGAAAAAAGAAAATCTTACTTATAAACAACATTTACAGGTTGCGAGTTTTACTGGGAACTTACGAAATCAATGCAAAAATAATTGCTTTTGAGAAGTACATAAAGAAAACACATTTGAATATTTTTTTGTCTTCTTTCTATAAATATAAAAAATCTTGAATTAACTAAAGTATGAAACACAGATGTACAGATA
>SNQJ01S0193259.1:13814-31589 GCA_010110895.2 Picea sitchensis | reverse complement strand
TATCATGGTGCTCACTCAACTAAAAGCCTACAATTCCTCATTCCCCACAGGCTTGTCCCACCCCAGGAAGTGGGCCCCTTCTCTACTCAACAGTCCTTCTCCTACCCCACTTCCTTTCTGGACTTCAACAATAGGCCGAACATGAAGTCGCAGAGCCATGTAGTTGTAGTTTATCACCTTCAGGAAATCAATTCCTAGCAATTCTCTCACCCAGAGAATTTCTCACGGGCCTGACAACCCACCTCTTCAATATCCCATGGGCCTGACAACCCGCTTCTTCAATCCCGCTCCCACGCTAACTAGATACAAAAACATAATGGCTATGGATACAGGTTCAAGTACAGTCATGAAGATACAAAGGATAGCTCAATGGGTGTGTATATGCTCATGGATGATTGACTGGATGATTGAATGATGGAAGGAATCATGGAAGAATGATGGAAAAGATGATAGGAAATGAATTGAGTCCCAACAATATGTATTCATGTCCCCAACTTGACACTTGTCATGTTGGGATCTACTTTGGCCCACTTGTCCCCAACTTTAGAACTTAGGATAAAACAATTATCCATACTTTATGATTTAAGAAATATTAATATAATATTCCTTTGTTTTTTGCTTAAGCGCCCTAGCTTAGCCCTTTTCCTTAACTTTTGGGCCCCTCCCTTTCCCCAACTAGTGGAGTTTAGTCCCCCATATTTTTTATCGTGGTCGGTCTGCGCGCAATGATGTATTTTATATTAATTATGAAACATATATAAAAATAGGTGCACTGGCCTTTAACATATAGGTTCTCCGGCCTAATCAAAACATAAGCATCCTAGCTTATAATATCATCTCACCAGCCTATAAAATGCCACATATACACAAAGGCTCCCTGGCCTCAATATCGAACACACTCAAGAAGTTGTGCGTGATATCCAGGAATGTGTACACTTCATCATTTTACTGCGTAGTACTAGCGTGCGCTAAGCCATGAAATGTGCATACAAAAATGATATCAAAACAACTCACCAGCTTAAGTACATTTTCATTTACATTACAATTGGGTTCGGCCTAGGGATATTACAACGTATATGTGAAAAAATGTGCTTTTTTTCTCTGAAAGGTAAAAAATGGGACTTCAAATCTACATAGGGAAATAAAATTTCCATCAAGCAAGTTGCATGGGGTGAGGAAACATTTTCTATAACATTGAGTGGAAGAGGTGCTCCCCCTCCTTGAGCTCCTCTGGTTCTTTTGGTTGTATTATTGCGGTCACAATGGTAGTAGTGGGGTCTGCATCAATGATTTGTTCCCCTTTATTGTTCTTTGAATCAAAGTCTGAGACAAGTTCTAATTCGTTTTCTTTGAGATTGATCAACAATGATTGTTTCAAGCAACATTCATCAGTGTTGTGCAATGGGATTTTGTGGAACTCACACCACTTTCCAATGCCCTTCTTCATATTACCATTACCCTTCTTTTCCTATGGCTTGGATTGGTTTTCTTGAGGTTTTTTTTTCTATGAGTTAGGTTCATATTTACCATACTTATGTTCTTGAATATTTCCAGACCCGAACTCCCACTTATTCCACTGCTTAAATTTTTTCTTGATTTTGACAACATATCGATAAGCAGCACCTAGTGAGGAAATGTCTAAGAAATCCATCTCTCTTTCGATGTACCTGTGTAGGCCACTTTGATACGTCAGAACCAAGTGTCTATCAAAATATTGAATATCTAGATTTGATCACAAGTTATGGAAGATGTTGGTATACTCTAGCACTATCTAGTATCTCTCATGACGCAAAGTTGTCCATCTCATATATTGGTCATAATAGGTTCCAACATTGTAGAACTCTTCCTTGATGGAATCCAAAAAGGACACCTAGTTGGGTTCTCTCTGGAATGGAGTATATTCATCCGTGGTTTAATTCTCCCATTAAGATTCCCACCAATATTTGACATGGGGAAGGGATTTAAGGATCACAAATGTGATCTTTTCGCTACCAGAATTTTTTTGGATAGAGTAATATCCTTCTATTATTTTCAACCATTTCTCTAGATCATATGCATCCATTTGTCCTTCAAATAAAGGGATATGAAAATTAACTTGTAACTTTAATGGTGTTTCACCTCTGAAATGGCTTCTTGTCGAATATGCATTAGTCTCCATTGGTAGTGGTCAAAGGATATGAGAAAAGTTGTCCATCATCTCATTTCTCTTTTGCATGAGAGATTCCACAAGCAACTTCTTGAAAGGATCTCCTTCTCTGTCATTTGTCTTTTCTTCCACCATGAGAGGTCACTTAGGCTAGTAAGAGTGGTCGTCCCCAAGAAAAAATAGCTTAAGACCCAACTCTCTATACCCTAACATTATCGGGGAAACACCTCAAGAAATAACAAGGAGAAGATTGCTTTGATACCCCTGATATGGATTGTATGAAGAATAAAATGAAATAGAAATCGTACTATAGTGGAGAACATAGAAATACAGTGAAACCTAGCTTCTATTAACGAATAAAATAATAGAATAATGAAGAACACAAACTCTCTAGAATGGTGGTAGATTATCTCTAAAGACAAAGAGATGTTGACTACGCTCATTTGCAATAAGCATTGCATCACACTCCACTTCATGCTCAAAGGACCTCCTTCACCTTGATTATACATGAGAGAGTGAGAGGAGAATAATTCCCATGATGCATGTGGGATAAATTGGTATAATTTTACAAAATTCCATAGGCATGTAAAACACTATGACTTCCCGAGAGGTTACCCATCCTAGTACTACTCTATCCCAAGCATTCTTAACTACGTATTTCTAATCGGATACACCGCATTAATGTTGTAAGCATGTACATAATACCAGAAGGAAATAATTAAACAAAGGATGTAATTAACAAATGGAGATATAATTACATTACATTCCCCATAAAAAAGGGTGAATATCATGGTTTATCAAAACCATAGGCTCAAAAATGTTGATTCGGTGGAAAAGGTAGATGGCCACCGAGATCCACCTGGATCAGTTCCATAAAAATATAATGACATGGTGCATAATATTTATAAGAACAACGGTGCTACATAAAACAAAATGGTACCAACAGTACGTAAATAAACTCAAAAATTACTATTTTTACATACAACAAAAAATGCATAAATGGTGGACAATAATTATAAGAGCTCCAGTGCTACATAGAACAAAATTGACAGAATTGGTTCCTAATAATTGTAAAACCACGAGTGAATTTTGGGATTATGTAGGCACCAGTGTAGGTTTTGTAAGAGAACACCCATGTGTTTTACCAATACAAGTACAAAAAATAACCTTTATTAAAACCTTCACACGCCCAATTTTTTTAGTTATATGGAGAATACATTAAACCTCTGCTTCAAATAGAGGATGTTGTCACAAAGGTTTTTCTTTTTTTTAATTTGTCAAATCTTGTAACACTAAAAGCTTCCAAGAAAACCTCTGCTACAAGGTGTTCTCCTTGTAGTGAAAAACAAAAACATTGTTGTTGAAGAAGAATAATTCTACGAAAGCTTAAATCTGAAAGTAGATAGTGGTTTGGATTCTTGGTACACATATTGAAGAGCATAGAGAGGAATATTATTTTTGAGGTATTAAAGAGTAGAAAAGGGGAGTATGTTCTCAAGTTGTATGGGGTAGTAGAGTGAGTGCCAAATATGATATAATTGAAACACTGATTAAAGAACCCTAGTGGTATAATAACTAATCAAGGGGGTGGAATACATAGAGTATTGCATTGGTTGGCAAAAACATTGCTCAAACCTAGTCAATTGCCTTGGGACTTGACTTGTGAATAAGATACGTTTTTTCAATTCTTCTCCTTATTTAAAAAATCATTCTTTTATGTTGAATAGTTTAAAGTTATGAATGATCATGAGAAATTGTTCTAAAATTCCTATATATGGTTACAAGTATAATGGTTAATTGTAATTAACTAGTTTGGAATCTATGTATTTGAATACATTAGCAAAGCATGGAAATTAAGTGTTTGAAAAAATAATGGAATTGATGAATGGGTTCTCTATTATTTTAGTATTATAATATGGAATTTATGGTCTCTAAGAATCCATTTTATTGAGTTGTTAAGAAGTCTCCTTTTCACAATTGTAATTCTGGAACCTTTTTTTAGACACATACCATCTTTCCTAGTGTTTTTTTCAATTTTTTGAGATTTATTTGACATGGATATTGTTCATTGATTTATAAATGTTTCTTGATATATGAATCTTTCCTTGAATAGTCATTATTCAGTGGGTTACCTCAGAATATCTCTTGTAGCCTTAAAGACCCATTTTTTGAGTTTTATGAAGAAATTGGGAGATATATGCTACCTTTATAAAGAAAAGTAGCATAATGCATGTTGATTGTCCTTGGGAATCCTACAAAAATCCCACATGCATGTTATATACTTTATAAGATTCATGAGTGGGTCCTATAGTGGCTTGTTTGGCCTCCTTTTGGGAAACATTTGGGTTTTAAGAGTGCTATTGATGGCTGAAAGGGGTAATAATTTTAGGTTTTGATAAATAACACTTATATATAATAGTAGTGATATCAACTGATTCTATTGAATGAGTTTAAACTCTCTTTATTACTTTCAATGGACTTGGGGAAGGAAGTAGCCAATTCCTCCATTGATACAAATTATTTTGAGAATGAAATGAAGGTGGAGATATAACAATGAAATATACAGAGATATTGCAATAAACTCAAAGATACAATAATGCAGAATTTTTATTAATGAGAGAAATGCACATAAACTATAAAATTTCAGAGTGAATGACTCACTAGAATGGTGGAAGCTTATTTTTTAGAAGAGATGTGATGGCTATGCTCATTTGCAAGAATATGAAATTTACAATGAGGATCCAAAGGCCTTTTTAACATAAAGAAAATCAAAAACCCTAACCCTGGAAGATGAAATGTCAAAAGGTTTGTGGGCTCCGATGGGGGTAGTTGATACATCAACTTATAGAGGGCGTAACATTTGCATACAGTATTTGTTTGGGGCATTATATACCTCATCGGAAAGGTCTATCAGATGAGTAAATATTATGGTTTTCCTAGAATATTTCATTCACTACATGTTAGGCGCTACGAATCCAATTTTTTTTTGTTTAGGGCCTCAAAATGGCCTTAGAAGTTCAGGACCCGAAAAAACCATAGAAAAAAATCCAAGGTGGAAACCCTTGTTTTGAGCCGATGGAATAAGTGGGTGGCCACCGATTTCCGCTTGGATCATTCTTCATCATTTATGAAGCAATGCTCCCCATTGCATCAAGTTCCCATGGAATATGGGGAAGCTTTTGTTGAATTTGAGCCTTGGTGAACTACTTGCCTTGCTGAAGAAGTTGCCCTGCTTAGCTTGTTGAAGGTGGTTATGAACCTGTTGCTAAAGGGGTTGGATCTGTTCAACTAATATAGATGCATGATATGTCCAAGTGTGGGAGGACTATGTTAGTGAATATGTGATATGAGGAGTATATGAAGGGATCTATTGTAACTTTGTTGGATTGGGAACTATGGAGGCACCACCGTAGGTGACAACAATATTTTTTTTCTCTTTTGAAATATGATTTTAGTAGATAGAAATGTATTGGGTTGAGGCTGCAGTGGTTGCAGTGTCCTTATTTTCACCTTCTTCCAAGATTGTGAAGAGGATAAACTTTGTGGTATGAGAGATTACTTTGCGGCATTGTTTTGTCGGGACAATAGTTGAGACTACCTTTAGTATCCTGTAGAGATGACCCCCCAAAGTAAAAATGATGCTATGGGGTCAAGACTCATTAAAAACATGATTATTCCACATATATGGTTATCCTAACAAAAAATCACATACTTCTAGTGGGGAAACATCACATAGTGCCTCATCCTTGAAGGGCTTCATGTTGTAGTACATGCGACACTACTGGAAGAAACGAAGATTTCGACCCTAGCGAAGCCACCCGATGTTGTATGGTTGCACATGTGGTTTTATTGGAAAATCCAATTGTTGGAAGACCTATAATGACATTAGGTTCTTCTAGCTTCTGTAATAACAATAAAATGCAACGAGGTCCCCTTCACCCACATCTATGAATGGAAGAGGAACTCCCCCTCCTTATGATCCTCTAGTTCGTCTGGTTGGATTGTTGTGGTCGCGATAGTAGAAGTGGGTTATTCATCAATTATCTATCTCCTTATATTATTTTTTGAATCAAAATCTGATTCGGGGTTCATCTCTCTTTCTTTGAGCTCGACTACCAATGACAGTTTTGAGCAACATTCATCGATGTTGTGCCAAGGGATTTTCTGAAAGTTGCACCACTTCCTACTATCATTATTTTTCTTACCATTGCTCTTCTTTTCCTGCAGCTTGGACTATTTGTATTGATGTTGGACATTCTGTGTATTAGGGCTACCTTTACCATACTTTGGTTTTTTCATATTTGCAGACCCAAATTCCCACTTGTTCTAGTGTTTAAATTTCTTCTCTATTTTGACAACATATAGATAAGTGACTCCCAGTGATGAGATGTCCAGAAACTCCATTTCGTTTTGGATGTAGCTATGTAGCACCTCGCAGTATTTTAGAACCAAATGTCACTTAGATTCTTTCATACCCAGCTTGGAGCGCAAGGTATGGAAGGTATTTGTTAACTTTGTCATTATTTGGCCCCTCTCTTGATGCAGTGTGGTCCATCTCATGTACTAGTCATCAGAGTTTCCCACAAGGTAATATTTCTCCTTGACCACATCCATAAAAAAATACCTAGTGGGATTGACCCTAAATATTCCAAACTCCTCTATGGAATTTTTCTCCTAGTAAGTTTCCCACCAATGTTTGACATGGGGGAGAGCCTTAAGGAGTGCAAAGGTGATATTTTTTTTGTCGGAAAAATTGTGGACAGAGAAATAACCTTCTATCATATTTAACCACTTTTCCAAAGCATCCTCATCGATATGAACTTCAAATACGAGAATATAGAAATGAACTTGAACCTTGAATGAGGAATCATCTCCAAAGCGACTTCTTGACGAAGATGCTCTTGTTATTGTAGGCAATCATTGAAGGATTTGGGAAAAAATCTCCAACATATTGTTCCTCTGTCGTGAGAGGGATTTTGCGAGAAAGAGCTTGATGGGATATTCTACTCCCTCATCTCTCTTTTGTTTCTCCATGGGAGGCCACTTGGCCTGGTGAAAGATATTTTCCACAAGGGAAACTAGCTTGCGACCCAACTCTATATACCCTGACCTCATCGGGGACATGCACTAAGAAACAAAAAAGAGTAGCCTTCTATTATACCATTGATCCAAATTATTTTGAGAACGAAATGAAGGTGGAGATATAACAATGAAGTATACATAGATATTGAAATAAACACAAAGATACCATAATGCACAATTTTTATTAATGAGATAAATGTACAAAAACTGTAAAATTACAGAGTGAATGACTCACTAGAATGGTGAAAACTTATCTCAAAGAAGAGATGTGATGGCTACGCTCATTCAAAAGAAGCCAATGTTTACAATGAGGCTCCAATGTAATTTTTAACATAAATAAAATCCAAAACCCTAACCCCGGAAGATGAAACGCCAAAAGGTTTGTGGGCCCCGATGGGGGTAGTTGATAGGTCAACTTCCCGAGGGTGTAAATTTTTCATACGATCTCTATTTGGGGTGTTATATACCTTGTTGGAAATGTCTAGGCAAGGATTACATATTCCATTCATCCAATAATATTCCTCCAGAAAGTCAATAGGCACTGTCGATCCCAAAAAATGTTGTTTAAGGCCTCAAAACGACCCCGAAAGTTCAGGACCGATTTCCTCTTGGATCATCCATACCCCTGATAAGTTGTGCATTTCATGCATACATTTTTTTGTAACAAATGTAAACTATTCTAAAGGATGTTGAAAGGTTTTTACTTTTTTAATATAATGGTTTATGTCATGGTTTTGTCTGAAGAATAGTTGTGTTTATCTTATGAAGGTTTTATGACATGTTATGTAATTAAAGATATTTGAATGATGAGTGAAGAAGCATGTTGAGTAATGAGTTCATCTATTATTTTTATGAGGACTTACATTATTATGGACTCACATTCTCTTCCATAAATAAGGTGTTAAATTCATAATCTTGAGAACATTGAACCCTAAACCCTAGGATTGTCCTCCTTGGATGTGAATAAGACCATTTAGGAGATATAACGTGATTATTGAGATGGGATTATTTGATGAATATTAAAGAGGATTTAAGTTGTAAAATAAATAACTATATTTTTGGTGATTTGGTTAAGCCATCTATGTTATTTGGGAAATTGCATTTAAAGTTTGAAATAGTGTTAAGCATTCCCATTGTATTCAGAGACGAAAGGTTTTGAGAATGGTATTGCACTGTATAGAAAATTTACATTTCTCTCCCACCATTGTTTTATTAGGCCAACAAACCTTGTTTTGATGGTGGTACATGGATAAGTTACAAATTGGTATCAAATAATTTGGATAAAAAATTAGGGGCTATACATGTCAAGGGCAATGAATGAAAAATGTTTGTGATTCAATGTTAACCTAATACGATATCCTTGTTACACATAGACTTGTATTCATAAATGAGATAATCCTTATTGTATCACTACAATTTAAAGAGTGTTTTTTTAACTCTAAGAGCTCAAAAGAAGAGAAAAAATAATTATACTATTGCAAACTTCAAATTTGGTATAACCTATCCTACCCATTTTTCTATCATCAAAAAGGGTAAATTTGACCCAAAAAAATTAGTTTATTCTCTTGTATTTATTCCACTAATTGTGCGAATTCATATCTTACATTTTGTAGAACCTTTGGATTTCTATTTGGTGGTAACTTATATATGAATGTTTGTAAGAACTATATTTGGAAGTGATTTACCATTTGTTGTATTTATTCCACTAATTGTGCAAATTCATATTTTACATTTTGTAGAACCTTTGGAGTTCTATTTGGTGGTAACTTATATATGAATGTTTGTAAGAACTAGATTTGGAAGTGATTTACCATTTGTTGGCCATTGCAATTTTTATTGGTCTTTTATTTATAGTAATTCCTTTAATATTAAGGCAAGTGTAAAATCTCCTAAACTTTACTCTTAGTGTACAGTTTTGCATCATGATAAATGATTGAGATTTTATTTCTCATCATGATTTTTAGTTGTACAAGTGTTGGTTGGTATATAATATTATTTTAAATTATTGTACAACACATTTTATGGCATAAAATGGTTACTTGTNTCTTAGTGTACAGTTTTGCATCATGATAAATGATTGAGATTTTATTTCTCATCATGATTTTTAGTTGTACAAGTGTTGGTTGGTATATAATATTATTTTAAATTATTGTACAACACATTTTATGGCATAAAATGGTTACTTGTGGAGTTTTCGTATAATAACGAATATCATACATCATTAAAAATGAGTTCATTTGCGGCTTCCATCATGGAAATACCTACTAATACAAAAGGAAATTTTATTTCATGTTTCGAATCATTAGTAATATGAAATGTTACATGACATGGTTGAGGTAAATGCTAATATAATGTCCTTATGAATGTCTTACATGTGTGTTGGTGACCTTGTTGGTGAGACATTCATATGGAAAAATAGTTCCGAACATGGACAATGAAAGAAATCCCATAAGAAGAGTAGAGCCAATGTTTTTTTTTTCCACAAAAAAAATCGCTTTATATTCATATAGAGATATAAATTGTTCATTACATAAAAAAAATTCTCTGATAAACCCCAATACAACTGAGAAGAAATTCACTAGACCCGTAGATAGAACCACAGAACATTAGATGTCAGCAAAATCCAACCTATCTTGTAACCCCAAAACAATACTGCCAGTAAACTCATATGCCTATAATCTAATAGGCTTCCAGCACAAGGAAAAAACACACTGACACAAGATAGAAGAGATATATATACATATGAGGGCCTTCATGTTCCCCGACACATTGAAAATATTCAATTTTTCCAAGGGGCTTAAGAAGTTCCTTCTTATACAGGCTATCTGCAACTATATTTTCTTCTCGATACACATGCTAAAACGAAATAACTTGGAAAAGTTTTATAAGTTCAGAAATTATGTCCTTCCAACACTCCAAGGATATAACCTATAGACGACCCTTGTCATTCAACCAATTGATGATAATCTTTGAGTCACCCTGCATAATGAACTCTGAAATTCCAAGCCGAATAGCTAGTGTGAGAAGTGCCCATGCACCCATCAACTCATCTCTGGTATTGGTTCCCGAACCACAGTTGAAATACCATTTGAAAATTTTGTTCTCATTGATCTAGATGACCCCTCCAGCTCCACTATTACAACCAGATGCACATGCCGCACCATCAAACCATCTAGTCATGCACCTTACCTCATGCTTCTTTGGTTTTCTCCTTAACTGCTTTGTTCTTATAGTAGGCGTGTATAGTCTCAAAATAGATATAAACAAGATGGCCACCTTTGGGAATGATGGCCTCCCATCCTCAAAGATCACGTGATTCCTTTCCAGCCATATATTCCAACAAATGAAGGCCGAGAGTGTAGGATATCTTGTATTTTGATTTTTCCAATTCTTAAAACACTCAGAAATGGTATTACCCGAGCACAATCCCGGGAAATTTAATGTTTTTTTTTCTCTATCCCAAACAACATTGGAAAAAGGGCATCCGACAAACAAATGGAACTCTATTTCTAATTCCTTCTTACACATAGAACAATAGCTCGAGCCTACAAAACCCTTACACTAGAGATTATCCCATGTAAGCACTTTGTTTTCCACCACCAACCAAGTAAAAAAAATTAATTTTAGAGGGCAATCCCAAGACCAGATCACCTTTCTCCACCGTCAAATCAAATAAGCATACTTCTTTTTTTCAACTGCATTGTATGCATTTTTAATAGTAATCCTTCCTAAGGTGTCACCTCCAATCCATTTCAGTACATCCGGACTCATCTGAAGTTGGATATCGTTGTTGATGATCACCCTTCGATAAGCCTTCCATTCCTCTGCTAGAACCCCATCTAATTCCAAATCCTCACTGGTAACCCAATTGGACCCTATAATACTAGATCGAGGCGCTTGATGAGCCTGAAATAAAAAAATGGACACCTTGTTGGTTTAATGCCAAGATTAATTCTTCAGACATATGTGTCGCTTCTCCCATTCCAAGAATTTGGTCTTTCCCAATTACAATCGAGGTTCCAGATCCCGGATACCAAACAATCCAATGCAACAAAATGTATAATGATTTCTGAAGATATTTCCATGTTTGGGATCCTTATACTCCAGATACCAGAATCTATCGTAGCCAATTCTCCACTAAGAAAGAAGATATATATTTCACTTTTATTACCCGGGGCCAAAGGCCCTCCACCATTATATCCCGCCAAAGGGTGTTTTCCGCCATAGCATGGCTGAAACTAAACATATTATGTAGCCCCCATCCCCCTTATCTCTTCGGACGAGCTATTTGTTTCCAGCTGCACAAATGAAAGCCTTTTCTGTTTATTTTCCCATTCCATAGAAAGTTGTAGATGACTTGGTGAATTCTGTGGAGAATCAAATAAGGAATTTTTTCCAAATCTAGCCAATAGAGCGGTTGGCTTTCCAATACTGCCTTGACCAAGACGAGGCGACCACCCAATTTCAACCACCTATTGCACCAATGATTGATTCTATTTTCATATTTGGATAACAACCAATTCCAATCCTCAACTTTGAACCTATCAGGTTTCAAAATATAACCCAGATACTTAAATCCATTAGAAAAATTATTAACGTTAGAAGGGAAAAAAGATTTTATGGAATCCAGAACATGTTGTTTCACTTCGAAATGATAGAAGGAGGTTTTCTGTGAATTAATAATCAAACCAGTTGCATTGCATAAGACAACCAAATATTTTGTATCTCCATCCACTCAATAACATAAGCATGGGTCATTATGAGAATATCTTCTACAAAAATAATATGGAGGATCTGTATAAGTCTAGTTACCTTGATACCTAACACCAAACCTTCCTCTTGTCTTTTTTTAATAGCTAGACTCAAGCCTTCCATAACTAATATGAATAGAAGATGTGAAAATGAGCACCCTTGTCTAAGACCTCTTCCCCCATTAAAGAAATCAGTGGGCTCGCCATTTATAAGGACAACATAAGTGGTTGTAGAAATACATCCCATAATCCACTTGGTCATCAGAAAACCAAAGCCACATTGTAAAAGAACTAGTCTAATGTAATCCCAACTTATGCAGTTGTATGATATCTTCAAATAAACCTTTAGGATCATATCTTGCACCTTTTGTCCCTAATGTTGTGAATACACTCCTGTGCAATACATATAGCATCAATAATGTGCCTGTCTTTTAAAAAACCAAACTGTTCTTCTGAGAGAGTACGAGACAAAATGGGTCTAATGCGCTTTGATAATAATTTTTTTATGATATTATAGCAAAGATTACATAAGGCGATTGACTGAAAGTCACCAAAGGATGTCATTCCATTGAACTTGGGAATAAGTGCTATAAACGTTGAATTTAATGATTTGTTTACCATACCAGATAAACATGAATCTTAGACAACCTCCAATAGGTCCTCAACAATCAAGTCATAAAAATGTAGGAAGAACTCCACAGTCCACCTGTCAGGGCCATGACTCTTGTCCTTGGTGAAACCCCTTAGAACCTCTAAAATTTCTTCCTTCGTACATGAATTTTCAAGCATTTGTACCGCCTCCTCTATATTCAACCTTGGGTATAATCGGACCGATGCTATCTGATCCACAATTGAATTATGAGAGTCTTTGTAAAAGGAGTTGAAATGTCTCATTGCTTCTGCCTTAATAGCCTCCTGCCTTGTATGTACATGTTCAAATTCATCCTTGACTTCCCATAGGTGTTTTTTTTTCCTCCTAAAGCTGGCAAACCGATGAAAATATTTAGTATTCTTGTCCCCTAAAAGGATCCATGTTGCCCTGTTCTTTTGACGCCATAATTCCTCAACCACTAACATCCTGTTTCTTTCAGTATCAAGTTATTTCAAGCAAGGAAAAGGTTCAGTATCTATTTGATGTTCTGGACTCTCTTTGGTAAGAGTAGTGATTTCTTCTTCTATCTATTCATAGGTCTGTTGATCTCTTTTTTTCTTAACTGCAATCCACTTTTTCACTCTATCTTTTAGTCTGCATAAATTCCCCACTAGTCTGGATTGCGCCCCAACTACCAAAGTATATTGTTGAGCATTCCACTCTTCCCTAACAATATCACCAAATAACTCATCTTTCAACATTGACAAATTAAACTTAAAAGGATAGGAAACTAACTTAAATCCATAATCCAGTTGGAAGAGCACTAGGGCATGGTCATATATCCAATGGAAGTTTGACCCAAGATCTAAATAACATGGAATCATTTAGAATCTATGCTGAAGCATATACCATGTCTAATGTTTTTTGAATGCCATTCACCCCAAATCTGCAATTGCACTAGGTTGGAACAACCTCGGCTGGATTTACATCCACTAAATGATGTCTTAGAAAAATATCTCTAAAAAAGGTCACCTGTGAATCAATCAAGGCCGACACCCCAAAAACTTCGTCAAAACCTGTAGAAAAGTTTATATCTCCTGCAAGTATTAGATTACTCATATCTAAAAGTCCTTTTGCTTCCAGATTCTCCCAGAAAATTCTACGACTAGTACACGGTCCATATACGTTAATCATTCTTATCCTTCTTTTATCAGGGATATGAATACCACAAGCACACAAATAAGGTTGAATATCAACAATGTTGGGATTCCACGCCACTAGAAGTCCTCTCGACTTACCCACAGAGCTCACTGCACTATACATCCAAGTAGGACATAAACATAACATAAACTTCCTGGCCTTTTCTTCACCAACTAGAGTCTCCTGAAGAAATATTATGTCTAGTTTTGTGGTGGATAATAACCTGCACATGAAGGGAAATTTAAGGAGACCTCCCACCCCTCTGATATTCAGGGAGAGGAGGATCATGATTTATTTCTAGCCAAGGATTTCATGCCTCTAAGAGCGCCCAAATCCAGAGTTGAAGTACAAGGTTATTCTAAAGTAGACGAGCTAAGCTCTTGTTTCTTCCGAGCACTCCTAGTTTTAATAGGAGATACTTCTGAACTAAGACCCCTCGACCAGGCTAGTTTCCTACCATGGTCCAATCTGTTAGAGTTAAAGTCATGACCAGTGTCAAAGCCCGAGTTAATACAAACATCTGAGCCCAAAAAGGTCTATAATGGAATCGAGCTGGTATTCTCCCACAGGGATGAAATTAAGGAGTTAACCATAGAAACCAATGATCGATCCGAAGCGGGTAATATAGGAGAAGGTAAAGACTAAGTTTTCAAATCCAAGGAGGAAGGATCTGAAGAGGCTATAGGCATCAAGACATCAGAAACACTAATAGAATGAGGCATAGTCTGATCAACACTACAAATGGAAACTCCCTTGTCTGTTAGGTGCACCACCTTCTCATAAACAACCAACGATACTTTATGTAACAAAATGGTTTTTTCCAAGAAATCTCGTTCCCATAGAGATAGCTTAAAAAAAAGAGATGGACAATAATTTTTAAGCTTACCAGTCAGGGAGTTTGTGGTGCCATCCAGAAACTCATCCGGCCCCACAACCTCACAACCACCCATCGATCCCTGTTCCTCCAGGCTCTCCTCAATATAATGCATTTCCTTTGTAGACAAGTCCATAGAATCATCCGATTCAGAGATACCATACCCATCATGACAGTATTTCCTTAAATGACCCGTTCACCTACAAGTGGTACATCTGAATGGAAAACCAATATAATCCAAACATTGAACCATAACATGGCGTTGCCATTCTAGTTCTATGGAATCCATCAAATCGGCATGTAAGTCTACTTCTACAAGCACCCGAGCCAAAAATTTGTCTGTTGAAAGAAGACAGGCTTCATCAATCTTTAGAAAGAAACCAAAAAGATTGCATATGGACGTTAGCGCAATTATGTTCCAAAGGTTTAATGGAAAACCTGGAAGTAGCACCCAAACGTGCCTGAAACTGAAGTACTCAGTTTCGGGATCGAACCGAGTCCTCCAGCGTTTCAACATTAAACTGCCCCCCTTGTAGTCCTAGAACTTATTTAAGATACTCTCGACATCCTCAGGGGTATTAAAAATAAGACCAAACCACCCGCTAGGAAGATTCATATAAGTCAGAACATATACTAACCGAGGATACCAAACCTCCTTCATCCAGTCTGAAAATGAAAGTTTACACTTAGTCTTGTAAGCAAATCTACCTACCAGGGCACAAAGTGAGAATTAACATGTCTCTTCTAGATCCACATCCATGCCAATGACAAGGCTTCATCGCATTTTCCTAGGCTTCCAAGATTTTACAGTCTTCCTAGGTCTAATATCCTTTAAACTCTCAATTCCATGTAGAGTGATCATCGAGAAAGGATCATGAGTAGTCCAGGAGTTCACCGTGTTAGAACTTTGTAAATTTTGTCTGGTTGATAGAAAAACGATAGAGGTAATTGTTTCAACCTGCTTTAGATCTGAGGCACTAGCCTTCTCAACTCATAGAGGGGTCTCTCGTGTCACCTGATATTTCTTTTGGAATTGGTGGCTATATTTGGTTTGTTTTGGAGGCTTTTAATAAAATTGTTGACAAAGAAGGGGAGGAGCAATTAGGGCTATGGAGTCAAAATTCTGAAAGTGAACAAAAACAATGCTTAGATGATAGAAATCTCCAGACAATAAAGGATAAATGAGGTGATGAATTTGAGTTATTCTTGAATTTAAATAGAGTGTAGGAAGATAAAGAAAACAAATAACTGCATCAGAGCATTATTGAAATGAATTCTAAATTAGTTAAGAAGACAATCACACAGTTTAAATTGCTTAAGCCAAGAGCATCATAAGATGAATTATGGGCCTTTAACTATCCAATTTAAACATAAGAAAATGTAAATGAAATGAAAGGTCACAAGAAATACATACGAAGAAGGGAAATAAAGCTCATATCACCACCCTCTAGAATCTTTTCATGGAGACTTCAAAATCTTCTGCATTTATATTCAATTCAGCTTCAGAAAATTACAAATAGAGTTTGAAACAACCAAAAGGTGCTCTTTCACTTCTACCAACATTAATTCATTCAAGTATCCCAGTCTTTATACAATTCGATTACAATGGCTGAAACTGAAGCGTTTCAACTCCTAAAACTGATTTTAATAATTTCAACTCCTAAAACTGATTTTAATAATTTCAACTGATAGTCTCGGTATATGAATCGATTTACAATGATTAAAAAAAATGTTACAAAATTGGGGAAAATTTTTCTCTGACTTCTCGGCTTCCTTCGCACCATCTGTCTCGCTCTGATCTTCAATAGAATCTGCAAATTTGGTGACATCTGGAGATCATTTACTAGTTCTGAGGAAACTGCATTTTGTCTTACCCAGCCACACGATTTCCTTCCATTGTGAGTCGGAGGGAATTTCTTAATCTATCATCTCTTTAATCAAAATCTCTAGGTCAATGCACGTGGCGTAAGACATAGTCGGCAAGCCAACCTTCACTGTTTTAAATTTATTCAAAATTTCAAAATCTGTAGCCAAATAATCTACCAGACTTGGGCCTTTCAGACTTTCCTCTATAGCTTCAAATTTGGAATGGTCCATCCTGCACTGAATGAGGAGAGAATTGTAGTCTTCTTGATTGTATAATGAACCTTTTCCATCCCAAAATGGTGGGAGACCCTTGATAAACAATTGTTCAAATGTATCTTTAAACTCCTGTATATTGTGCTCCATTTGCATAGATTTTTTCTAGATTGATTTGATCCAGGTGGATATTGGTGGCCACCCACCTTCTCCAACTGGCCCAAAACATGCTTCTGACAATTTTGGTAATTTACTATTTTTAGCAGTTTTTAACTTCCGGAGCCATTTTGAGGCCCTAAACGATGTTTTTTGAGAAAACAGGGAGCAACATGGATCATAGATCATGTTTCTCACCCAAAATTTTTAGTTCTTGAATAGATCTTTCCAACGAGCTATTGAGCGCCCCAAACGGAGATCGTATGAAAAAGTTACGCCCCTGGGAAGTTGACGTATCAACTACCCCCATCGGGGCCCACAAACCTTTTGGATTTTCATCTTCCAAGGTTAGGGTTTTGGATTCTACTTATGTTAAAAAGGCCCTTATAGCCTCATTGTAATGATCATCTTCTCACAGATGCGAGTAGCCGTCACATCTCTTCTCAGAGATAAGCTACCACCATTCTAGAGAGTCTTTCACTCTGTATTTTACAGTCTCTGTACATTTTTTTCATTAATAGAAATCGTGTATTACTGTATATATGTGACTCTTGCTTTATTTCCGCTATATCTCTGTTATATTGTTGTCTCTCTTGCAATATCTTTGAATATTTCTGTGTTATATCTCTGCTCTAATTTCATGCCGAAAATAATCTGGATCAGTGGTATCAGAGCAGGCTGCTCTTGATCATTTTTGAGTGCATGTCCCTGATGAGGTCTGAGTATAGCAAGTTGGGTCTCGAGATTGTCTCTCTTGAGGACAATCTCTCTCGCACACGCAATAAACCCTCAATGGTGGAAGAAAATAAAAACGACGGAGCAAATGATCCTATCAGTCTGTTGCTTGAGCAAGCTCTCACGCGACAGAGGGACGAAATAATGGAGAATTTTTCCC
>SNQJ01S0193259.1:0-13804 GCA_010110895.2 Picea sitchensis | reverse complement strand
TTTTTTTGAGAAAATGGGGAGAAACATGGATCGTAGATCATGTTTCTCACCCAAAAGTTGTATTTCTTAAATAGATCTTTCCAATGAGCTATTGAGCGCCCCAAATGGAGATCGTATGCAAAAGTTACGCCCCTGGGAAGTTGACGTATCAACTACCCCCATCGGGGCCCACAAACCTTTTGGCTTTTCGTCTTCTGGGGTTAGGGTTTTGGATTCTACTTATGTTAAAAAGGCCCTTAGAGCCTCATTGTAATGATCATCTTCTCATATATGCGAGTAGTCGTCACATCTCTTCTCAGAGATAAGCTACCACCATTCTAGAGAGTATTTCACTCTGTATTTTACAGTCTCTGTACATTTATTTCGTTAATAGAAATCGTGTATTAGTGTATATCTGTGACTCTTGCTTTATTTCTGCTATATCTTTGTTATATTGTTGTCTCTCTTGGAATATCTCTGAATATTTCTGTGTTATATCTCCGCTCTCATTTCGTGCTGAAAATAACCCGGATCATGATTTGAGCAGGTTGTGCTTGGCGATGATCCTCCTGGCCCAAATGATCAACACAATTCTGTCCTTTATCCCAATAGTTTGAAGATCAACAGTGGGTAAAAATTTTAGCAAATCAATAGCATTGTGGGCCCATTCTGAGGGCTTCTTGGCTAATACTTCATTAACAACAGTACACCTACTCCGGGTCGTGGAAACCACATTGTCTTTGTCATTTGTAAAATTCAGATAAACCCTGAATTTAGCAGCCTCTGTAGCAATAGCATCCCATATTACACATTTAGCTCCCTGTAATAGTGTTTTTCCCTTTAACCTTGTTTTCAACTTTCTTACTCTCTCTTGCAAATCTTGATTATCTCTGTGGAGTTGAGCCACCTTCTCATCTTTCACTTTCATCTCTTGCTTCAACTTTTCTATGACCTCTTTGAGGCCCTTGATCTCACCCGTTTTTAAGATTAACTGGGACATGGCTTGTACCAACCTGTCAGTGCTTGATCCAGCCTTTGTATTAGTAGGTAAGATGGCATCCATATCTGATGTTGCTACCTGTGCTTGTGACCAATTATCTTTCTCTTTTTCTAATTGCAACACTTTAGCTTTGTAATTGAGTGCCTCTTGTCTGAATGTTTCCTTCTCTTGTTCTAGAGCAGCTAGCTATGATGTCCGTGGATGATCTATAGGGGACATCTTCGGCTTTTTATTTAGGCTTTGGATAATCTTATCTTTCTCATCCAAATAAGCCTTTACCCCTTGATTTAACATTTTGAGCTGTGTCAGCCAGGCTTTGTTGGATGCCTTTTCCTATTTCAATTGTCCATCTAGTTTGATTTCATGTGTTGTCAATATTGAAACTTTCATACTTAAACTTAGGTAGTCTGAATATAGCATGTCGCTAGAATTCCTATGAAACTTTACTTTGTCTGGGCACCAATATTCTCATAGTGCATCTTTATTTCAGACACTTCATTATCATCTACTATTGTTATATTAAATGTCTTTCTTTCCACATCTCTGATTGAGAACATGGGTGTTTTATGTTGGGAAATATTCTCTACTTCAGGAAATAGGTCTTTGATATCACTGTTGGCCATACTTCCTTTTACAACATACTGGTTCATCAATTCGTCTTTGGATTGATAAACTGCCCAAGTCTCTTGCTAAATATGTGCTTCTTGTTGTTGAAAACCCTTGTATTGCTTTCACTTTGTGGCATGCTTCTTGTACCAGATTCTTCATTCTTGGTTGCACCTTCCACCATCTCCATGCTCATTTTCTCTTTGGGTTCTTCTTATTCCAAGTCAACCACTTGAGAGGGTGATGTAATTTTCATTTTCTTGGGAATATCTTGCTGACTACTGGCACCCAGGGCTTTTGAACTACTCCTTTTATTGTAAAAACTCATCTTAGGAGATTTGACAACCAACCTAGGGGAAGGTTTCTGTGTTGGGTTCTGCTGAGGGGTTGGTTCTGTTTTTTTTGTCTGATCATGCTGCAAAGTGACTTCCATATCTACACAGGTTTCTAGATTAGCCATATTATCGAACTCTTCAACATTCTCATGTTCATAGGGACCATGTCTGCTCATCAATCTTCTCTTTGATATGATCTGATGAGGATCATATTTCCTCCCTTGCAATTGTGTGAACCCAAATTCACTGAGTTTGGATTGGATCTGAGGCAAACAAGACTTTTTCTTTACCACAAAGGGTCCTACTATGAAAGGAAATTTTAAGTTAGAAGCCTTGTGTGCCTTCAGAAAATGCTCTGTCTCTGAGATGATCCTTTTTCTGATGAACTCCAAGGAAAATATTTTGGGAGTCAAAAAGACTGGTAAAAGGTAAGGTCCTTCTTGATAGCCATATACCCAAATCACAGTAGACTGTATGAACAACATCCAATATCCTACCCTGCTCTCTGGATTTGGTTGTAAAGAGATTTTGATTTCCTCCATAACCCTTGGTAGGTCTGAACCGAAGATAAGACTGTACACCCTGGACATAATCTTATTGATGAAAATAATCATGGTGATCCTTTCACATTCATTCAAAATAAATGCAGTCTCGGGAAATTTGGTTTTGTTAGATTCCAGGAACATTCTCAGCAAGTGTGTGTAGTATCTGAAGTGTCTCAATGAAATATTGAAGTTTACCAGATGTTGATGCATATTATCAGCTATGAATTTTAAAATTGACACAGATTGATTGACTAGACCCTGACATAAAGAAGGTCAACATGAAACCTAACATGAATTCTACAACAAACTTGTCATTATCCAACCCTAAAATTTGACTAAGCAGAGAACAAGCCCACTGGACTTTGATGACCATGACTCTTACACTGGCAGGAAACGACAGACTCTCGAAATGGTGTTCAGGGTTTTACAATGGTTTGGAGAAACAAGGTTTTTACTTCTGATGGGCATTCTCTATAAATTGTGATCATTTTCTCCTCCTCGAAGGGCTCAGACACTATGGGGGAGGACTCTGGTATACTGAGGATGTGTCAAAGCGATGGAATGTCTATTTCGCATAAATTTTTTGACCCTACTCTATTCAAAATGACTCTTTCTTCCTGAGAATACCGCTCCGCACACCAGCTTACGAACTCAGGGAAAGGAAAGAATACTTCTACGACGTAAGGGATAACGAAGGCTTGAGCCACTTCAAAGAAAGCTATGCGCATTCCAACATTGTCTAACAGATTTGATTTGGACACAAAAACAGGGGAGACTGTTATCTCTGTGTCGAAAACGTCAGAGTCCCTGTCAATTAGGGCTTCTTCTCTAAAGGCGATGTCTTGTTCATTCACGGATAAAATGACAGGATTAATGCCCATGGTGAAAAATACCTGTTAAGCGGTGAAGAAAACATGAATTTGATCCAACTTTGAGATTGAGTTTCGAATATATGGTTTGCGCCAAATTTTGAATGTTTGAATGTTCCAAAATATCATAAAATAATGTTGGGGACCCTCCTTTTATATGTGCCTATCGACATAGGGGGTTGGATAAAACGGTTTTAGGTAGATTTCTTTTTTCCTCGATGTACCTCTAGAGGCACCATACGTCCATGAACGAAACCATTGTATTTTTCCTCGGCCCACCTTCGAATGATTAATCCCCATGCTACTTCGATTGTTGATATGAGTTTCATTCGTTGATTTACATCGCTCTATGATCTATGGTCCACCGTGCCCTAACAACTTTTGATATCGAGGATTTGAGAAAGTAGTTTTAGGTAGACCATTTTTATCCCCGATGTACCTCTAGAGGTGCCACGTGTCCACAAACGAAACCATTGTAGTTTTCCCCGGCCCACCTTCGAATAATTATCTTCCATGTTTCTTCATTCTCTGATATGTGCCTTATCCATTGATCTGGGATGCTTCAAAATTGACGGTTCTTCAGGTCCTACCTTTCATGCCTACGCTATATTTGTCCACATACCACCATATGAGACCTATCCACCAAAATGTCACACTTCCATAGCTATTTGTCTCTTCGCTAAGTCTCCGAGACTTGGATCCTGATCTGAAATTTTTTATGGTGATAACATAGGCTCCAACTGGGGATGTTATCCTCCCTGCGAGGTAGTAAAGAACTACAGAATAAGTGCCTACCCATTGGGTTGTGATCTATTAGTGTGGTCTAAATCTGCTGATCTTTATTCAAAAACTTAAAATCTACCCAGCATAGCTCAGGGCCTTCACCTCAGGCTTCAACTATGCTTCTTTTATTGCAACTTTTCATGCGTAAAGAAAAACAAAAACGACTATGTACAATGAATGGCGGGGTGATGATTTTTCAAACAATGTAATGCTTGAGGAAATTTTCATTCACAGGCCCTCCTCTAGTAAGCTCTCCATTACTCTCCTGTAATAAGTAGGCGTTGCTCCCATGGTATGATGTAATTGTGAACAGGCCCAGCCATAGGTGATCAAATTTCCCATGTTTTCCCTTATCTTCATTTATGGCATCCCATTTTAGTACCCAGTCTCTTGGTTTGAAGTCATCCACCTTGGTATGTCTATCGAAAGCCTCCTTGATCTTTTCTTGGCACAGCTGAGCGTTATTGAAGGTCTTTTCCCTGGTCTATTGTACATTGATCATCTCGTCATATATTCTCTGACTGGCATTTGTTTTTGCCTCCTGCTCCTATAACAATTTCATTACTGTCAACCCCAGGGTAGTAGGAAAAATTGCTTCAGTGCCATAGACGATTTGGAATGGGGAAGTTGCAAAGAATGTTAGCACTCTGTAAATTTTGTCTGGGTGATAGACAAATGACATAGGTAACTATTTCAACCTTCTTTAGAGCTGAGGCACTAGCCTGCTCAACTCAGAGAGGGGTCTCTCATGTCACTTGATATTTCTTTAGGAATTGGTGGTTAGATTTGGTTTGTTTTGGAGGTTTTTAATAAAATTGTTGGCAAAGAAGGGGAGAAACATTCAGGGCCATGGAGTCAAAATTATGAAAGTGAATGAAAACAATGCTCAATTGATAGAACTCTCCAGAGGAGAAAGGATAAATGAGGCGATGAATTTGAGTTATTATTGAATTTAAATAGACTGTAGGAAGATAAAGAAAACAAATAACTGCATGAGAACATTACTGAAATGAATTCTGAATTAGTTAAGAAGACAATCACACAGTTTAAATTACTTAAGCCAAGAGCATCATAAGATGAATTCTGGGCCTTTAACTATCCAATTTAAACGGAGGAAAATGTAAATGAAATGACAGGTCATAGGAAATACATATGAAGAAGGGAAACAAAGATCATATCACCACCCTTTAGAATCTTTTCATGGAGACCTCAAAATCTTCTGCATTTATATTCAATTCAGCTTCAGAAAATTACAAATAGAGTTTGAAACAACTAAAAGGTTCTCTTGCACTTCTGCCAACATTAGTTCATTCAAGTATCCTGGTATTTATACAATTCGATTACAATGGTTGAAAATGAAGTGTTTCAGCTTCTAAAATTGATTTTAATAATTTCAACTGATAGTCTCGGTATATGAATCGATTTACAATGACTAACAAAAAAATTACAAAATTGGGGAAAAATTTCTCCGACTGCTCGACTTCCTTTGCACCATCTGTCTCGCTCTAATCTTCTATCGAATATACAAATTTGGTGACATCTAGAGATCATTTACTGGTTCTGGGGAAACTGCATTTTGTCTTACCCAACCGCAAGATTTCCTTCAATTGTGAGTAGGATGGAATTTCTTAATCCATCATCTCTTTAATCAAAATATCCAGGTCAATGCATGTGGCGTAAGACATAGTTGGAAAGCCAACCTTCATTGTTTTAAATTTATTCAAAATTTCAAAATATGTAGCCAAATACTCTAACAGACATGGGCCTTTCAGACTTTCCTCTATAGCTTCAAATTTGGAATGGTCCATCCTGCACTGAATGAGGAGAGAATTGTAGTCTTCTTGATTGTATAATGAACCTTTTCCATCCCAAAATGGTGGGAGACCCTTGATAAACAATCATTGAAATGTATATTTAAACTCATGTATAATGTGCTCCATTTGCATAGCTTTGTTTTGGACTGATTTGAGCAGGCTGTGTTTGGCGATGATCCTCTTGGCCCAAATGATCAACATAGTTCTTTCCTTTAACCCAATAGTTTGAAGATCAGTAGTGGGCACATGATTTAGCAAATCAATAGCATTGTGGGCCCATTCTGAGGGCTTCTTGGCTAATACTTCATTAACAACAGTACACCTGCTCCGGGCCATGGAAACCAAGTTGTCTTTGTCAATTAAAAAAATTAGATAAACCCTGAATTTAGAAGCCTCTGTAGCAATATCATCCCATATCACATGTTTATCTCCCTGTAATAGTGTTTTTCCCTTTAATCTTGTTTTCATCTTGCTTACTCTCTTCTGCAAATTATTATTATCTCTATGGATTTGAGCCACCTTCTCATCTTTCACTTTCATCTCTTCCTTCAAATTTTCTATGACCTCTTTGAGGCCTCTGATCACCCTCATTTTTAATCTTACCTAGGACATAGCTTGTACCAACCCCTCAGTGTTTTATCTAGCCTCTGTATTAGCAGGTATGATGACAACCATATCTGATATTGCTACCTGTGCTTGTGACCAATTCTCTTTCTCTTTTTCTAACTGCAACACTTTATCCTTGTAATTGAGTGCCTCTTGTCTGAATGTTTCCTTTTCCCGTTCTAAAGCAGCCAACTTTGTTGTCTGTGGATTATTTGTAGGGAACATCTTCAAATTTTTCTTTAGGATTTGGATCATCTTATCTTTCTCATCCAAAGAAGCCTTTACCCCTTGAGGGACTTCAGATTCTAACCTTTTGACCTGTGTCAGCCAGGCTTTGCTGGATGCCTTTTCCTATTTCAATTGTCCATCTAGTTTGATTTCATGTGTTGTCAATCTTGAAAATTTTAGACATAAACTTAGGTAGTCCGAATATAGCATGTCGCTAGCATTCTTGTGAAACTTTACCTTGTCTGGGGCACCAATATTCTCATAGTGCATTTTGATTTCAAACACTTTATTATCATATGTTATTGCTATATTATATGTCTTTCTTTCCACATATCTGACTGAGAACAGGGACATTTTATGCCCGAAGATCTTCTCTACTTCAGGAAATGGGTCTTTGATCTCACCATTGTCCATACTTCCTTTTATAGCATAGTGGTTCATCAAGTCCTTTGTAGATTGATAAACTACCCCCAGTGTATTGCTAAATATGTGCTTCTTACTATTGAAAACCCTTGTGCTTATTTCACTTTGTGGCATGCTTCCTGTACCAGCTTCCTCATTCTTGGTTTCACCTTCCACCATCTCCATGCTCATTTTCTCTTTGGGTTCTTCTTCTTCCAGGTCAACCACTTGAGAGGGTGATGTAATTTTCATTTTCTTGGGAATATCTTGCTGACTACTGGCACCCAGGGCTTTTGAAATGCTCCTCTTATTGTAAACACTCATCTTAGAAGCTTTGACAACCAACCTAGGGGAAGGTTTCCATGTTGGTTTCTACTGAGGGGATGGTTCTATTTGTTTTGTCTGATCATGCTGCAAAGTGACTTCCATATCTACACAGGTTTCTAGATTATCCATCTTATCGAATCCTTCAACATGCTCATGTTCATAGGGACCCTTTTTGCTCACCAATATTCTCTCTGATATGATATGATGAGGATCATATTTCCTCCCTTGCAACTGTGTGAACCCAAATTCATTGAGTTTGGATTGGATCTAAGGAAAACATGATTTTTTATTTACCACAAAGGGTCCTACTTTGAAAGGAAAATTTAAGTTAGAAGCCTTGTGTGCCTTCAGAAAATGCTCTATCTCTGAGATGATCCTTTTTTTGATGAACTCCAAAGAAAATATTATGGGAGTCAAAAATACTGGTAAAAGGTAAGATCCTTTTTTATAGCCATATACCCAAATCATAATAGACTGTATGAACAACATCCAATCTCCTACTCTGCTCTCTGGATTTGGTTGTAAAGAGATTTTCATTTCCTCCAGAACCCTTGGTAGGTCTGAACCGAAGATAACACTGTACACCCTGGACATAATATTATTGATGAAAATAACCATGGTGATCCTTTTACATTTAGTTGAAATAAATGCAATCTCAGGAAATTCAGTTTTGTTAGATTCTAGGAACATTCTCGGCAAGTGTGTGTAGTATCTGAAGTGTCTCAATGAATTGAAGTTTACCAATTGTTGATGCATATTATCAGCTATGAATTTGTCAAAATTGACACAGACCGACTGGCCAGACCCTGACATAAAGAAGGTCAACAGGAAACCTGACATGACTTCTACCACAAACTTGTTGTTGGCCTTTGACCATGTTTTGACGATCCTTGGTCATGTTTGACCTACTTTTGGGACTTCAAGAGGCTAGTGAAGGCAAAGCGCAAGTCGAAGCAGAGATCACGAGATCTTGGCCCCTTTTTAGGGATTTTTGGGTTTGGTCTTATGTAACGAGTATGGGGATGTTGGCCCATGGGTTTACCCATGTTTAGGCCCGATTTTGTAATGTATAAATATAAAGGTAGGCAATGTAGGAAGTAGTTCGATTTATGTGATTGAAGGGTTGTAAGTTGTGTTAAGTGTTAAGTGTAGTTGGTGATTGTAAGTGATTTTTGCATGATGTGTGAGACTTGCAAGGCTAAGTGTAGGTGATTGTAAAAGGTTGTGTAAATCTCTGTGCCTAGATCTACTCGGGGAAGGAGGAGGATATGGTGGAGTGCACACAGATCTCTTGCCATATGAGGAGTAGGGTTTTGTGGCTCTGTGCATGTGTAAGATTGAGAGAAGCTAATAAAGAAGACAAAGGATTGGTGGACGTAGCCCCAGGGTGGGGGTGAACCACGTATATCCTATGTCGTGATTTCTATGTGCTTTGGTTGTTCTTCATCTATGTGTTTTCAATGCTTTGTGCTTTATGCTTTCTATCTTTTTTATATGATTAAATCCTTAATGCTTTGTTATATGATAGATGAATCTAATATGGTAGCTTAGTGCTAAATAACTTAAATGAATGATAGATCTGATCTCTGTTAGTATTCTTAGTTCTTGAATCTATTGGATCTGTATAAATACTGCGTTGATCTGTTGTTAGGGTTTAGCCGCGCTGTAAACTAAGACTGAATATTGATGAATTATAATTGCTTAGTTCTTTGTTAAGGTGTTACAGTCACAGATCTGTGTCCCATCTAAGGTTGTAGACACTAGAGTCCTACAACCACCCCTGCCTCTACCTCGGGTGAGACTTCATCTTTTTCGTAGGTGTTGCCGAAAGGGGCGGTAGTTAGGGTTTTTTTGGTGCCTTTTTATAGCATTGAACCTTGGGTTTTCCCCTGTGCCAACAAATGGTTCTGTTGTCGGGACCTAAATCTGTGATTTCTGGGAACTAAAGGAAATAAAGAAATCTCTGTGTGTGGATTTGTTGCCTGAGTGCGTAGTATTATACTGTCTTGTGAAGCTCTGTGTAAAGAAGAGAAGTCAGATCCGAAGAAAAGAGGTAATATTTGGAAGCTTTGTGCTCTGATAAAGGTAAGAATAGTGAAAAGTTTTAGATCTTGAATCTTTGTGCTCTGTTGAAAGTAAGATTAGTGGAAATTTTTGTTTCAAGAGTATGGATCTAAGTATAGTTGATAAAATTTATCCTAGTCTGAAAACTAGGGCACAACTAGAAGAAATAAGGTCTTATATGAGTAGATCTGATAGAAATAATGAAAGATATGTTATTCCTATGCATAGAAAGAATGTTTGGACTAACAAATGGATCCAGGATCCTAGAAATAATTGTTTGTAGGTTAGCTACTATGATCCTAGTGCACAGTACAGGAAATGATGGGGATTGTTTAAAAGAAAAAGAGGATTAACCCTTTGTTATAGTTGTAGAAGACCGAGACATATTGCTAAGGAATGACCTAATAGAAGACCTAGTTGTCTTTGTTGCAAAGCTATGGATCATGAAGTTTTGGATTGCCCTAGAATGATTGATAAGATTGAAAGAATGGATATGGGACAAGAATACCATAAGAAAGGTCAAGAAACTGAGACCATGGAAGAACCCCAGATATAATCAGATACTGTACTACTGCAAATGAAAGAAACCCTAAATAATCACAGAGATATCAACTTATCAGAGATATTCAAAGAAAAAGAATGCATAGAAGAAATAATAGGAGACTTTGACATTGAATGTGTTATGGATGAGGAAACACAGGTAAATATCATGACAGAAAGAACTTGGGAAGCTTTAGGAAATCCTAATACGACTCCTTTCGTGGGAGGAATAGGACTATTCAGGGGAAAGATGATAACCCTATGTGGAAGGCTCACCTAGGTATATATGAGTGCTCATGGAGCTTCGACATAGGAAGACTTTGAGATTGTTATATTCATTGAGAAAAACACTCCATTTACTATGTTATTAGGAAAAACCTGGATCGAGAAATATCAGACGAGAAGAAAAGAAGAGGAGGTTCGGGAACAGAAAAAGAAGGAATTAAAAGATTTCATGACTAGGAAGATAATACCTGATTGAAGAACATGAGAATAGATCGAAGCTACTTAGAACCAGCAACTCGGATCACGAAGTTTAAAGAACACAAGAAGATTCACATATGAGTAGAGCACCTACTCCAAAAAAAGAAGCAGTATTACCCTCTAATTCTATGAAATAATATCAACAACGCGAAGTTGCTATGCCAAAATATGAAAAGAATCAAAATGGAAAGAGGATATTGAGACGAAGATCACCGAGAAGAAGGCTAGAAAACTTAGTAAAAAGAGGGAAAGGATCGAAAAATTACAGAAGGACCCACAGGGAACTACGCGGATGGAAGATTTGCAAAATTGGAACTTCGTTGGGATACCAGAATAGCGCCCCATGGAAATTCACCATTACGAAGTGATATGACCGTTGGAAGCATTATAACCATTGGACCGACATTCCAGAATAGTTAGAATAATAGTTATGACCAGAAATTTTTCCATCAGGCCGTTGGGACCACGCCAAAATGGACATAACTTCATTGATGGAAATCTTCTTATCCATTGGAGAGATCCGTTACATCGTGTCTACTTAGTCCATCGACTGTTGCACCGAGAATTTTTTTTTGAATTGTATCAGAGCTAATAAGAGAACCCATTGATACCACACTATGCTTAGTAAGATCGACACCAATTCTATTTCTTTGAGCACTCACCCATCCACCAGTGTTTTTTGATCGAGAGTGTGCATGTCGGAAAAGATTAACGCTATGGAGAAATCAGTCGAGGAAGTTTTAATTGACATGATGGCCGAAAGAGTGATGTCCAAAGGAGTTCAAGCTTCATCGACACGAGGAGTGCAAGCCTCTCCATTGTCTACTCACGGATCCAGACCAACCCAACCGGCAGCAAAAAAGAGAACCAAGAACATAGATGATCTAGCAAATGCGAAGTTAATTTTGACCATCTTTCCCGACTACATCTCGCCTCTGGCTGGTGCGGTGAGTTGTGATAGTGTCATGAGGGAATTTGATCACATCATGGTTACTATGTACCTCTCGAAGGGGATACGCGCAGTCAGATAATAGAAGGATAAGATCACGACGTTTAAGTTCAAATACTTCAACCTAGGAGACCACAATAACCATAGTATGCTCACCCCTTATAAATACTTGACCAGGATGAAGGGGAAGAACTTGAAAATAATCCCTCATTTGTGGACAATGAACCTCGCACAATCCACCCTTTTGAATGTAATGAAGATCCCACACTTTGGAAGGAACCAGGAGGTTAAAGCATCTGTTAAGCTCCTTCTCTCATGCTACCATGGAGGCTACTTATGGCTAGACCAATGTATCACAGTCGATCCGACACTAATCCATAGGATCACTGGATTGAGCATGAAAGGACCCAACCCGCAGAACTTCTATCTAGGGAAGGCCATAGATCGAGGCTTAGCACAGAAGATCAGGGATACCTATGATGATGTTGATAAGGGGACACGAGGCTACAAGGTAGCTTCCATCCAGAATGGTGCAGTGTGACTAACATGCCAATTAATCACAAGAAAGCTTGTGAGAAAGAATAGACCCACGTAGGTCACAGGGTTTGTCATTTACCTCATTGGGAAATGCATGGAAGGCCTATAAATGAACTGGGTGAAGTACCTAGTTAATCAACTCGAATTGGATTGTCGTGAAGCATAGGATCAGGGCTACGATTTCAACTTTAGTTGGCTTCTGATCCTCATCTCATTTATTGCTTGGGAGATGCTAGAAGGTGCAAGCTTCCCAGACATTGAGTCGTTCGAGTCACTTTCTACAAAGTTCACCACGCTCGGGTACTCGAGCGACATGGGAAAACATTGGTAGTCAAACGTGGTATTTCATACGTATTATCTCCAACTGAAGAGGTCTATCGAAGATGAACCTCGCATGATGTCCAACAACCTATAGTGGTTCCAACCACTCATGAAGTTCTGTGCAGATCGACACTGCATCTATATCACTACACAAGTAGACGAGCACAAAGAGGAGATGCAGTCTTACTACGAGATCAGAGAGGAGGACCTCGAGGAGATAAGTAAGGACTGGTTAGTAGATCTCCTTCTCCCTGCTGACCCTACAGAGATGTTTGATCCCGAACTTGAAAGCTTGGAGGCCACTCACAAATAACATGACACACCTGGAACCAACAGAAGAAAGAAGATTGAGGAGGTCTAGAACTTGAGCAGTGCATCAGAAGGAACTACTTCAGTATCACCTGGACGAGGGGGTGATGACAAGGTAGAAGAAACAAAGAGAAAAGAAGACTAGCAGAAGCAAGGCGAAGTAACACTGTCTAGGGATCCTGCTGATGAGACTGACCCCTTGAAGAAAAGGAAGGTTTCTCCCATGAAACCCACTTCCCGAAAGAAATCCAGAGAAACCTTGACTAAGATGAAGATTGTGCTCACTGTCGATGAATTTGACTTCATCATCGCAACTGTGAATGATGCATTGTAGGAAATCTTACATAAACATGAAGCCAAGAAGGAGGAGATGTACGACAGAATCGAGGTTGAACTCAGAGGGGTACAACAGACCCTTCAGTCTAGTCGCACAGTATCCACTGCGCCCCTGCCATCATAAGAACCAGAGTTGGGGAGATGAACCTACCCAAATCTACAGAATAGTTGATGCGACCGAAGCTCGCCTTCGTCATGTACATGAAGAAAAGGAACAAGCCACAGTGGCATTAAACTGAGCACAGGAAGAAATTATGGAGCAACGTAGGATTGCGCAACAGGAGAAAGAGGCCCTTCAAGCCAAGTTCAAAGGAGAGAGAGCACAGATACAACAAGAAAAAGAAAAGTTGCTCACAGAGAAGGTTGAAGTAAAAAAAAAAGTCAATAGAGCACTTCACTATGTGATGGGCTTGGAATAGAAGGAGGAAGAACTAGTACAAAATCAAGTAGCGTAGCTTGCGGAAGCTATCCAACAACTTCATTAAAGAATAGTAGACTTAGAACTCCACACAGTGCCCGACACTCCGCAGGATGTGAGGGATCAAAGAGAAGTAATTGCCCGAAGCACAATTGAAAGAATCAAGGCCCTTGCAATGGAATGTATACAACTAAGTGATCACAGTGCCCAGACTTATGAGTGACTCAATGGGAATCCATAATTGAAGGCACTAGAGTCACAGCTCTAGGATGCGAAGAAGCAAGCAGAAACAATACAGGGGTAGTTGAAGCCCCTGTCAGCAGTTGAAAGGATGAAGCAATCCCAAGAAAAAC